>CAUYRH010134524.1:0-16384 GCA_963574655.1 Perodicticus potto
CCATTTGATCCTATAACTCCTCTACTAGGTATATATCCAGAAGACCAAAAATCACATATAACAAAGATATTTGTACCAGAATGTTTATTGCAGCCCAATTCATAATTGCTAAGTCATGGAAGAAGCCCAAGTGCCCATGGACCCATGAATGGATTAATAAATTGTGGTATATGTATACCATGGAATATTATGCAGACTTAAAGAAAGATGGAGACTTTACCCCTTTTATGTTTACATGGATGGAGCTGGAACATGTTCTTCTTAGCAAAGTATCTCAAGAATGGAAGAAAAAGTATCCAATGTACTCAGCCCTACTATGAAAATAATTTATAGCTTTCATATGAAGGCTGTAATCCAATTATAGTACAAGAATATGGGGAAAGGGGAAAGGGAGGGGAGGGAGGAGGGAGGAGGATAGGTGGAAGGAGGGTAATTGATGGGGCCACACCTGTAATGCATCTTAGAAGGGTACTGGTGAAACTTACTAAATGCAGAACATAAATGTCTTAATACAATAACTAAGAAAATGCCATGAAGGCTATGTTAACCAGTTTGATGAAAATATTTCAGATTGTATATGAAACCAGCACATAGTACCCCATGATTGCATTAATGTACACAGCTATGATTTAATAAAAAAAAAATTTTTTAAAGTAAATAAAAAAAAATGTTAATGACATTCTCATCTATCCAAAGATGCATTTATGAACTGGGAAAGGCTGTTGGTGAGAATTTGTTTTCCAAAACATACCTGCACATGTGTATCTGTGTTGGTGCATGCTTACCCTAGTTAGTCTTGCATTTTGGCATTTCTACATTTCAAATGGCCTTTGTATGCTTGAGCCAAATGTTTTCTTGTCCACCTGGGCAGCAGCTGGCGTGTGTGATGTGGTGCTTGGTTTGTATCTGTGCATACATGGTGAAGATGCATGTGTTTTCTCTTCCCAGCTCTCTGTAGCTGAGCTCTAACCCTTGCATCATTTCTATGGCTCCTTGTGATATTGTAATTCTTGCTTTCATTTACCTTTTGTCAGTGTTCATTGGGATTTCACTCTGAAGTAAAATGTTAGAAAAATGAAAATGTGCTCTCTTTATCTTCTAAATATGCTCTTTTTATTTTTCCACATCATGAAAGCTTCCATCCTCGACTTCTCCTCTGCATGTGGAAGCCATTGTGTCTCTCGCTTACTCCTGTTATTTATTTTTATTTAATATATAATGTGTCTTTCTATAACCAATAAAGTATATTACAGATCAATGTATTAAAAACCTTACATTACCTTCGTCTGGATTACTTCGACCCAAAATGACATTATAATTGTTTCCAAAAGTTTCCAAATCACATTTTTATTACAGCTTATTGGTAAAGAGTTTGAAGAGTTCACAAGTTTGAGGACGGTAGAAATAACATTTGGTCTCTACATGGAGCAGAAAGGGATAAAATATAATGCTAAAAATGAGTTACTACAGCAGTCCCCAATCCTTTTGGCACCAGGGACAGGTTTCATGGAAGATAATTTTTCCACAGATGGGAATAGGGGAAGTGTAACAAGAGGCAGAGCTCAGGCAGTGATTTGAGTGATGGAGAGCGGCTGTAAATACAGGTTAAGTTTTGATCCCCTACCCACTTGTTACTTCCTGCTATGCAGCCAGGCTCCCAGCAAGCCATGGACTGGTACTAGTTTGTGGCCTGGGGTTGGGAACTATAGAACTACAACATGGAATTAATCTAATTCTATTAGGTTGAAGCCTTACTCTTCATCATACTTAATATTTACAAGAGAATGTTAAAAATTTCATTTTATAGATGTGGATGTGAAGGCCCAGCATGAAGAGTCAGGGTGGTTTTCTCTTTTATTACTTGCTTACTTCCCCCTAGAAAATGAGTTACCTCTAGAAAATGAGTCCCACAGAGGTTAAAGGAATTGATAAGTTCCCTGAGGCTACACTGAAAAATATTAAGAAAACTGAATGAATTGGGTTGGTATTACAACCACAGTCATTTTTGTTAATCCTTTGACCTTGTGGAAACCCTGTGCTAAGTTTCTCTGCTGTTGAATTCATCTCTAAGTTGACACAGGCCTTCTGGTAACAAAACCAAAGTGAGAGAGGATGAATCAAATATGACATTTAAAATCTACTGAAAAATGCCTGGAGCCCTTTGATGATAAAACCCTTAAGAAAGGATTATCTGTTCTTTATGTATCTGACACACTGTGATTTCCTAAAGATTTTTAATCAACGTACTAATACCAGGGCACAATATGTTTCAAAGCTATTAACAAATTAACAATGAGAAATAGTAATTCATTCGTCTACTTTTATAAAGAACATTGCCCTTCCTCCTCTACTATAAATGTTTTCATTATTTATTTTCTCCCCTCAAGCACACTTAAACCCATGACTCATAATTGAGAGATAGCCCTTTGTACATATTGCATCAGCCAGAGGCTTTGATTGAAGATGATGATGCAGAATGGGTAAAGTGTCTGCATCAGTCAATGAACTGCAGATAAATGACTGGAAATGAGTGAATCATCAAGTGTCACTTCTGGATTCTATAAGAAAGCTCAGTCCCACTCATATTAATGTGACTTCCTCCCACATAGCTATGGATTTTAATAGCGTAATTAAATAAGAGCTGTTAGAGATCTCAAAAACATTTAAGCCCTCTTCCTTAACATATAGCTGAGGACACAAATATTCAGCTTAGTTATGAATTTTGATAGAAGGTCACATGGTCGTATAGCATAGTAGTAGCCAGTCTGAACAATAATCGTTTTTGTTAACATCGAAGGTCATGTTCTTTTCAACATAACTTCTACTTTCTGTATTTGATGAATGAAACATTTATAACTGTATCTTTCATTGCAAACATTTGAGAATTTACAAATAGCTGTAAGTTACTTTACTATATTTAAAGTTCTAAGAAAATGCTGAAAAAATACATTTTTTAATTTATCAAGACATTTGATTCTACCATCAAAATACATTGATGACTATGTACTTCAGAAGATGAGACATAATATATAACTCATGTTTAGTATTATGAAAGGAAGAATAGAGCCTTTCCTTTGTAATGAAAGTCAACTGGGAGAACCCAAGCCCCTGCCTGGTATGTCATTAAAAACTGCCTCCGTTATCATCTCAAATTAAAATGCCCCTTCTGTTACAAGCATTCTTCTCCCATTGCTTCTCTGCATGCATTGATATTTATGGGATCAATATGTAATTTAGTATCGGTATGTTTAATCATAATCAGCCAGAGTGCTGTGCTTAGCCTAACCTATAAAATGTACTATAATGATTCTAAAATCTTTAATTTAAGAATCACTGCCTCTATGAATATGAATCAGAGACCTGTGTTTAATTGTTGATAGCAATTAGTACACACAAGCAGACAAACACCATCTGGTGGTAGAAGTGCCTCTATACTGTCCTCCTTTCTCTCTTAGTTCTAAAGTAATGTATCATTGATTGAATTTACCCCAGTGGAAAGCTGGCTTATTTCCATTCTCCAACTATTGGAATTTTGTTGCTCTAATCCCCAAAATATCAACAGCCACTATTCTCTGAGCTAACACAAAGCCATCAGAACTATGTGCTGGTCAGTTTAATTTTGGCATTGTAATCAGACCTCAAAAGCATTTTTCAGTAAGAACTTCTCACCCTAAACACATCTCATAAATAAAAAGAATTATGTTAAAGTGATTAAACTCCAGGATCAGACATTCAGAATGAAAACAGTACTTATACAACCCATAGTAAATGCCAAATATTAACTGACTGGGTAAATATTTTATTCTGAGAAGAACAGTTTCTGTATGTGTATGGGCATTTGTATTATGATATATGATTAAAGTAGACAGCCTTCTTCTACATAATAAATTTAAGATAATTTATAAAATGACAACTACTGTGACTACTCTTGAAAGGATCCATCATTGTCATCTTACCAGGCCATGACATGCATCTACTTGTACATCGACTATTATCAGCAAAACTACCTAAGCCCAATGCAGTAATATGTCATCATGTCCCAGAGTTGAGGCCTCTTTATCCATTGTTCTTCTTGCTGAAATCAGTACTCATGTACTTCATGACATACATTAGGCAGAGATGAGTTATATGTGTACCAAGGCCTGATTTCTCTCAATCCTCTGAATTTCAGTGCTGGGTCTGAGGCAGCCTAATCTTCTGGAAAGTTACCTAAAACATCAAGTAGCTCCATCCAGGACACCTCAGACCAAGGTTTTACAGTCTGTCACAAGGTCCCCACATCAGCAGGCACACTGGGTAGCATTTGTGCTTGCCCTTTTTCTCACTAAGCAGAGTGCAGCCTGGAAGGGTCTTGTCACACAGACACACACTTTAGCAGTCAGGAGCAAAGTGCACAATAGTCATTCATGAACAAGGGGCCTAAGCACCTACTGGGTGATCTTCTGGCCAAGTACAAAGAGCATTTAGCACCATAATCAAGATGGTACTGTAGTCTCTGGAGTAGAATGAAGATTTAAGAGTCATCTCAGGCTCTGGTCTTAAAACTCTGACCAGAGTCTGGGTATCTATGACTTTTCATAAATGGGTTACTTCTGTCCATTTGAAGCTGATGTGTACTTCAATGGAGTCCAAGCCAGAGTAATCAAATCAGTGAAAGCAAATAACGGCAGTCAACTACAAAGTCTAAGGAGTTTGAGAAGGGAGTGGTGGAAGGAAGTTTCAGGTAACATTATAGTTCTGGGCGATGCTTTCATTTACAGTGTGAGGCCCAACCCCACAACCCACAGGACTGAGGGGAATCAGGTCTTGAAGCACATATAACTCAGCTCTGCCCAATGTATGTCATAGAGTACACAAGCTGAGATAAATAATAAGATGAACATGGAAGAAAGAATAGTCAGCTCTGGAGCCCTGGAGACCAATACCCACATTGAGAAGAGGGAAGCCCTGAATACCCATCCAAGTTATTAGGGATTGGCAACATAGTCTGAAAGGAAGGCTGAGGCAAGAGAAAGAATACCTGAGAATTTTCAGAGAAAGTGAGGAAATTAATATCCAAGTCCAGGTGTCTAGGCTCAGTCAGTACACCTAAATCACATGCCATAAAGCCATGCAGGTCTCTCATGAGGTCTCAGGAACTATGTCCAAGGTGGTACCTGAGTGAAAGAAATCTGGTCTGGAAAACCAGGTTTTATCTTCTTTATCTATTTTGCATAGTGAGTGCTTTCTGCTACTTTGCATAATAGACTTCCACAAAATATTTCATTTGAAGAAAGTGTTTAATGAAAACAAGACTCTAAAAATGTACTTGACGAGATAGCCAGGGTGAGGAGAAGCCAACATCTCAGAGGCCGGATTTTAGTCCTGTTTAGTTGGGCAGTGTGTTTGACCTCCAAGGGTGGATGATGAAACATTAGCCTTAGCTGCTATTGTGACAGGTTAAGAAATTGAGGAAGCCCCTACAGAGGTGGATATCAAGGAAAAGAGATGGGTAAGGAGATGGTCAGGGGCATCTGAGATCTATTAATGCTAACATTCTGCAGTGCATTAAAATGAGTGGGTTGGGTACATAGGCTGGTGTCTGATGTGTTCTCCGAAACGAAGGTACTATTATGTGACCTCTGCCAGTGGCAGGGAATTTGATTAGACCTGTGATTTCACAAGGAAAGGTCTATAGGCTCTTCATCCAATCCATTGGTTTAATACAATTTCTGTGAAGAGGTTAAAAGCATTACAGATTGGTATACTATTTTCTTTATACATCGTCCCTGAACTATAGATAATTGTAGCCATAGTTGTTTGTGAAACATTCATTCATCTGAGTTTGGCTCCAAACTCCAAAAACAATGATATAATTGCAGGAAAAACTTGTGCAAAAGGTCACCAATATATTTCTCCAAAAAGAAATATTCTGGCAGAAGATCTGAAAAGACGATAATTTTCATCATATAACATAACAAACTGAGCTAGATTCTTGCTGCTGGGAAGAAATTCTAATTATATTTTTCCAAAACGATGCCAAAGAAGAGAATACATTTTTATATTGTACAAGCAAGCCCTCCATGGCAACCTCTATATTTCATGGAAGAATGCCCTCTACTTAAATAATTTCCAAAAATTCCTAAAATCATGTAAGAGTGGGTATTTGGGGAATTTGTGGTGTCTTAATGTACAGTAAATACCTATCTGAGAGTGTGTCGAGTTTACTGTACAATTCCTGTTGCTTTCCTCTCTGATTCAATAAGTTTCCTTTGAAGTTATGATTGCCCTCAGGAAAGGGATTCGTAAACAGGTTGATTAAAAGTAAGAGGGTGGTTTATCCAAATGAAGTATAGTGATTTATATGAGCAATTAAAGTAAGAAAAGACATTTTAAAAAGTTATTTATGTAGAAGAATTTCAGAACTTGCATTTGAAGGCCCCAGTCAAATTCAGTTCCTCTAAAAAGGCCAATTTTGTGTTTCAATTCTTGACTGATGATTGTGCATAAATCCCAAAGCATCAGTATGGGAGCGGGAGATACATGCAATGAATGAAAAGCAAACCATCATATGCACAAAATTAGATATGTGGTTCTTAGTGCATGATGATAGCAAAAGCCAGAGAAATTCCAGCTACAGATTTTTGTAAAAGGAGCTTAGTAAAACTGTTCTAATTTAATGTTTTTACATTATAGTGGAATGTAAAGAAATATTACAAAACAAATAGGTTATAATGAAATCTAGTTAGAAATACTGAGAGGGGCTTGGCACCTATAGCACGGTGGTTATGGCACCAGCCGCATGCACTGAGGGTTCAAGCCCAGCCTGGGCCTGCTAAACAACAATGACAACTGCAGCAAGAAAATAGCTGGGTATTGTGATAGGTGCCTGTGTTCCCGCTATACTTGGGAGGCTGAGGCAAGAGGATCACTTAAGCCCAAGAGTTGGAGGTTGCTATGAGCTGTGACACCACAGCTCTCTACTGAGGGCGACCTAGTGAGCCTTTATCTCAAAAAAGAAAAACAAAAAATACTGAGAGGGCCCTGAAGTGGGCTCTTGACATTTCCTCTGCTCTTTCTGCTTCTTTGCTTGTTTTCTCTGTTCTTTGTCCAAGCCTTTTCTATATATATATATATATTTTAATTTTTTGTAGAGACAGAGTCTCACTATATCGCCCTTGGTAGAGCGCCGTGGCATCACACAGCTCACAGCAACCTCCAACTCCTGGGCTTAGGCGATTCTCTTGCCTCAGCCTCCCAAGTAGCTGGGACTACAGGCGCCCGCCATAACGCCCAGCTATTTTTCTGTTTTGCAGTTTGGCCTAGGCTGGGTTTGAACCCGCCACCTTCGGTATATGGGGCCAGTGTCCTACTCGATGAGCCACAGGTGCCGCCCACCTTTCCTATATTTCTTCTTTTATCTTTTCCTCTCGTTCCTACTGAGTTGTTCTTGTGTTTTTTAATCTAATAAAATAGAAAGATCTGTTTTAAAAATATTGAGACCTTATAGAAAAACATGTTATCTCATTGGAGGAAAAGTTAAAATTTTATCCCAAAAAAGGTTAAAATTTACAAAAATAAGCAAAACACTCATAAAATAATTGAATCTCAAGATTTTAAGGAATTTTGAAAGACATCTAGCTTAGTGACTCAGTTTTTAAATATTCAAAATGGGTAAATGGATCCCCTATAAAGGCCATTTGTTCCTGAACCCACCCAAGAAATCATTGAATAAATAGCCTCATAGTTAAATTCTCTTGGGGGAGCCAAAAGATCCCCAACCAACAATATAACTTTATCAAGAGACTTGACCTCTTTAAGCCTCAGTTTCTGCATTTGAATAATGGTGCATGACAATAGTACAGTTGATCCTCATATCTCATTGATGCTGTATTTATGAATTTACTTACTTGCTAAAATTTGTTGGCAACTGTGAAGTTAGTACCCCTGGTAATTACATGTCCCCATGTGGTCATGCACCCAGCAGCAGAAATTTCTGACTTGATCAATGCATGTATTTCAATCGAGGTGAAGCAGTGTGACGCTATGCTTTAATTGTTTCAGTGCTCCTACTATTAACAATTGTCTTTTTCATGGTATACTTAGTGTATTTTTATGTTTGGGGTGCTGTTTTCACCACTTAAAAATGGCCCCAAATTATAGTGCTAAAGTGCTGTCCAGTGTCCCTAAGTGCAAGGGCATAAAGGGCTTTGTGGTGGGGAAAATACACCTGCTAGATAAGCTTCATTTAAACGTGAATTATAGAGCTGTTGGCCATGATTTCAGTGTTCACTAATCAACATTATATAGTAAGTAAGGTGTCCTTAAACACGCACATGCATAAAACCACATCATGTATTGATTATTTGATGAAAATGTTGTGACTAGGTACTCCCAAGAAACTAACAATGTATTTTTTCTAGGAATATTGGTTCATTGCTCAATAATTCAATGTTCCTGACCAGCTTAACAGGACATAACTACCATGGATAACAAGAATTGACTATACTTATCTCCCAGGAGACAATGTATCCTACTCTGCTCTGTATTGGAACTCAGTACTTGGAACATAAAAATATGTTTAATAAAAATGGACAATGTTATCAAGCAGTGAAATCTCTTTCATTTCCAGACATTTCAAACTATCTAACTCCTACTAAATTGTAGTCCCTGAAAAATTAAGAAGTGGGCTAGCTATGTCTTTATCCATTTGGCCACTGCAACTGTAAGCAGAGTTAGTATCTTAGTCTGCTCAGGCTGCTATTATAGATTACCATAGACTGGGTGGCATATGGACAAAAGAAATGTATTTCTCAGAGATATGGGGTCTGAGACATCCTCAGGCTAATTCCGTGGATCTGGTAGAGATCTACTTCCTACCAAAGCAGAAAGGATGTGGGAACTCCCTGGAGTCTTACAAGGGCACTAATCGTATATATAGGGCTTGGCACTTACGACCTAATCATCTTCCAAGGGCCCTACTTCCTGATACCAAAGTTAGTAAGGGAAGAATGGGAGGAGGATCAGGGATCAAAAAGTTGCTTATTATGTGCAATGAACACCATCCAGGTGATGGGTACATTGAAGGCCCTGAGTTCAGCATTACACATTATATCTATGTGACGAAAACATTTGTACACCCTTTAACATTTTAAAATGAAAGAATCTAAAGAAAAGAAAAATTTGAGAGGGCCATAAATATTCAGTCCATTGTGGCAAGCATGACATGAAAGTTTATCGTTTCTTTATCAAAAGCCTCCTTTTATATCTGTGTCAATAAACATATTTATAACGTTGGTTTAATATGATCCTTTGGTTACAAAGAAGAAAAATTCTCACTCTTCAGTGTTTTCTGACTCTGGACGGGGAGATAGATATAAATTAACGTATCTAGCAGCCTGCTATAGTGGAGAGAGTGCTTGGGTAATGTAACAGAAACCGCCCGCCAGTTCACCAAACTTGGGAAATGTTTCTTCTTCTAGCAACATATGTAAGTGACATTCCCCAGATTTTCTTGACATTAGTCTGAATTGTACTAATGTAATGTGAGCGGAGGGGAGGTTTATCAATTCTGAACGTGTCCTATAAAAACCTCACATGCTAGTTTCTTTCACAAGACTTGATGCAAATAAAGAGTGTGATGTTGGAAGCTACTGGTAAAGGTTATGTGACTGAATCACACTACAAGAAAAATGCCCACAAATTAAGGGCACCTGTTTAAGACTTTATTCTAAGGAAAAATGGACTTTTAGAGTGTTTTATCTATTATACATTTTAGCATTCACAGCAACAAAAATTATCACATAATTCTTACAGCTAGGATTCAGAAAACTTGAATTGTGTGGGCTCTACCATTACAAAATGATGAGTTTAGACTCAGGTGAGGCATTTAATTTTGCCATATATCAGCATCCATATGTATATAATGGCAATAACAATGCCTTTTCAACTCACCATACAGAATTATAAAAGAGTTCTAATAAGATAATGGATCTGATAGTACAGTGCAAATCATACTCTATCGTATGAGTGCAAGACACTGTAAAATAATCTCGAGTACTCGGGTTTATGAAGTGACGAGTAATATATCTGTTCAGTGAAATACAGGTCTCATTTATTCTACATAGAAATGATTTCCAGCCCAGCTTCCGGATTTCTAATTACTATGGATGAAATATTGTAATGCTCCAATGAGGGAGTTAGCACATGGTTCTATAGAGCCCTGCCTCTCACCTCACAGTATGAAAATACTCCCTTGTGCACGATCATCCAGGGTAAGTACTGAGTTATAAATAAAGGTCAATCATAATCTAGTCTACTACTTCACTCAGGCTTTACCACATTAATCTTACTCTTTATAGTACACATAGAAATGAATGATTCCCCAAAGTGTGATGTGACCACTCACCACGATGATGCTGAATGGTCAAATTTTGAAGACCCAAAGAAGTGTTTCAAGTTTACTAATCCACTTTTCCATCTTTTCTATTAATTTCTTGCATATATAGAGTTTCACGTATAAGGTTAAAATTGTGTTTTTAACCTAATGAACAATAATGTTGATTTAAATTGTCTGTGCAATTTTATAAAAGTTTTCATACCACAAATGATCAGCTAATTTAAAATTCATACTGCTAAAAATTATGTGATGGACGTGGAAAAATTATTTCTTTACAAACTAAGGTACAGCTAAGGCACCTTTGCAGGTGTCCCAGAATCTCACCCCTTTCATACCAGTCCCCACTCCCTACTCACCCTCTTCTGCAACACTCTCTGGTGGTGCCCCAAACTCCAATTGCCTAAAATTTTGCATTTTTAGTATATATAATTTTGATTTAACTTTGTAAAAAGGAAATCATTTTATGTACAATATTTTGAGGATAATGAATTAGGTAATATAATCACAACCAAAGATGTTCCATCCTAATTCTTAAAACCTGGCTATGGGTTAAATCACATGCAAGGAGACTTACAGTTGCACATGGAGTAAAGGGGATGAGATGTGGAGGTTATCCTGGATGGTCAGAATGCGTCCAGTGTAATCACAAACATTTTTGCATGCATGTGGAAGAAGGAGGCTAGAGAAAGCACATCAGAATAGCTCTATGTGATAAAGTGTCCACTAGACATTGGTCACTTTGAAGGTGAAAAGGGCAATGAACCAATAAATGTGGAAAAACTCTGGAAGCTAAAGAAAGCAAGAAAATGGTTTCTTCCCTGGAAAGAAACACAGCACTGCTGGTAGCTTGATACTATTACATTGTGATACTATTATATTTCAGACTTCTTAAATAGTGATACTATTACATTTCAGACTTCTGATCTCCAAAACAGCAAAATAATACATTTTTATTGTTTTAAGCCATAAAGTCTGCAGTAACTTGTATCAGCAACAATAGAAAATTAACCCGACTAGTATATTTTTCATGACTATACTACAGTTTACTTTTCTACTTCCAATGATGGATGCTTGTGATATTTTCATGCAATTGCTGTAGTGAGCAATGATTTTGAGAGCATTCATTAGCACATCTCTTTTTGCAGATGTGTGAATTTCTCTCTTAGGTATATATTTAGACATGAAATTTCGGTAACTATGTATTTAGGGATCATCAAATATAAAATAAAAATTTAAATTATTCTCCAAAGTCCTTACATTCCTATCAACAATGTATAATAAAGAACAATGTATAATAAATGATGTAGTACTACGTCACCTTTGAATTGTTAAAATTTTACCTTTTTTTCCTAATTGAATAGGTTAAAATTACTATTTCACTGAAATCATGGTTTGCAATTCTCAAATTACAAATAATGTTGACTACTGTTTTCTGGTCAATGCATTCTTCTTTATAGAAATGTTTTGAGGGGGTTGCCTATTTTCAAATTCTGTTCTTTGTATAATTTATTTGTTAGAGATATTATAAAACTTTTATACTAATTTTTTGTTAGTGGTGAAGACTAAATTTTCTAAGGAATTGTACAACTGAGACTATTTCAATATTGCAGCTTTGTTCCATAAAAATTTGAGATTCTAACATCTTTTCTTTAATACCCCAAAATTGTGTTCCATGTTGTATCAAATGTAATCTTAAAAATGTCTCTGCCTTTGAACATAATCTATTATTTCTCTAAACTTTTAAGATTTTTTTGGCATCTATAATGTACTGACATTTCATTATTATGTCTTAGTGATTCTACTTATAAGCACTTTCAATCTGATATATGTCATCTTTTTAAATTGTATATGATTAAACTCTATTATTTATTCAAGTTTTTATTCCCCTTCATCTTTTCATTTTTCTCTCTTTCTAGAATTATCTGTATGTTAGCACTTTTACTTCTAGCTTCTGTATATCTTAGTCATTTTTTTCTGTTTCTTCTTTTCTGTTTTATTCAGGGTAAATTGATTGTCTAAATTTGATTATTCAGCTTGCTAATTTCTCAGATGTACCATGTTTTTATTTGTAAAATGTATTTTAGCTATCAGCATTTTTATATATTTAGGTTTAGCTCTTTGATGCTTGCTTGAGTTTATTTTATGTTGCTAATCTTCACACTGGTATTATGAAGTCACTAACATTCCCTCTAGCTAAAATGTAATTTGCCTGACTGAAACAAAACACTCTCACTGGATAAAAAATTTAAATTTAAGACATAAAATGATAAAAATTCTACAAGAAAGTGTGAGAAAAACTCTTAGTAATAATGGACTGGGAAAAGATTTTATGAAGAAGATCTCCTTGACAACTGCAGTAACATCTGAAATAAATGAATGGGACATGATCAAACTAAGAAACTTCTGTAAAACTACGGGGAAAACAACTAAAGCATAGAGACAACATTCAGAAGAGGGGGGAGATATTTGCATGCTACAAATCTAAAAAAGGACTGATAACTAGAATCTACAGAGAACTCAAACTAATCAGGAAAAAAAGAACAATCCCATCTATCACTGGGCAAGAGATAGGAACAGAACCTCTCTGAAGAAGATAGATGAATGGTCAAAAAAAACGTGAAAAAAATCCTCATTGTCCTTAATCATCAGAGAAATGCAAATCAAAATCATTCTAAGAACTCACCTAACCACAGTGAAAATAGCCCTCATCACAAAGTTCCAAAGTTATAGATGTTGGTATGATGAGGAGAGAAGGGAACACTTTTACACTGCTTGGTGGGCTAGCAAACTAATACAGTATGGAGAGTCCTAAAAGGGCTTAAAGTAAACCTTCCATTTGTTCCCACTATCCCATTAGTAGACATATACCCAGAAGAAATAAAAATCATTTTACCATAAGGACATTTGCACTAGAATGCTTACTGCAGCTCAATTCACAATTACCAAGACATGGTGTCAACTCAAGTGCTCATCACTTATAAATGGATTAACAAACTATGTATATTTATACTATAGAATACTATTCACCCATTAAATGATGGAGACTTTACATTTTTGGGTATTTATCTGGATAGAGTTGGAACACATTCTTCTTAATAAAGTATCACAAGAATGGAAATGCAATACATATCTTATGTATGCAATACTAATATTAAACCAATAGATAAAAAATTCCACACCATATGAGCAAAAAGCACAAAAAATTCACGTGGAGGGGAGACAGGAGGAAAGAAAGAAGAGTGGGGAGGTTGGAGGGGATTGGTAATCTCTCATTTAATATACACAATGGAAAGGTGCACAGCACAACTCCTAGGGGAAGGCTCAACTACAACATGAACTTTACCTAACAAATGTAAACAATACAACCTAATCACTTGTACACTCATATTAATCCAAAATAAAACACGCTTCAAGTTGTGATCCAATTTTTATCTGAAATCTTAAGAGGTATATTTGCAATTTATTTATTTTATTTTTTTTTTTAGAGAGAGAGTCTCACTTTGTCGTCCTTGGTAGAGTGCTATGGCATCACAGCTCACAGCAACCTCAAACTCATGGGCTTAGGCGATTCTTTTGCCTCAGCTTCCTAAGTAGCTGGGACTACAGGCACCCACCACAATGACCGACTATTTTTTTTTTTTTTTTTTTTTGCAGTTTGGCTGGGGCTGGGTTCAAACCCGCCACTCTCTGTATATGGGGCTGGCACCCTACTCACTGAGCCACAGGCACTGCCCTATATTTACAATTTAAAAGGAAGACTCAGATTGGTGTCCAATTAATAAAAAATATGAGCTAGCCCCCAAATGTAGAATATAAATGTCTTCATATAGTGATTAAAAGGCCATGAAGTCTATGTTAAATAGTTCAATGAAAATATTTCAGATTGTATATGAAGTCTGCACATTGTGCCCCATGATTGTACCAATGCACACAATTATGATTTAATAAAAATTTAAAATAAAAAAAATATGAGCTAGTAGATTTTGGCAAAGGGTATTTTCTAATTTCCTGACGAATTTCTGAGTCATCTAGGCTCTCCCCAAGAGGCTTGATGTAGTAAGAAATATTTAGTACTAATTTTTTTGAAGCCTGCTGGATTAAGAGTCTGATTCATTCGGAATCAGTCTAGAACAAAGCCTGACTCACACTTCACCTGCAGCAGACACTCAATAAGTATTTTCTTAATGAATCAACAGATACTACATGAGAATAGCACAGCTTAGATGCTCTCAACTTCTGTAATTAAGCAGATTAGAAAACTCCTGGATAAAGATAGAAACTCCAATGTCTAATTTGCTTAATATTTCTAAAGCTATGTTGGTGGGTCACAAGAAAGTAAAACTCACCTCCCTGTGGCATACTGTAGACTGCAATGCTTTTAAGAAGATAATACGGTATGGGATATCCTCAATACAAAATTTCACTGAAAACTTTTCACTACAGACTTTTAACCACTCTGCTCAAAAAACCTGTTTTTCTTTCTAGAATTCCCGGGGGCAAGACTAAAGTGAGAAAAGGAGGAGGAGAAGTTAAACTTCAGAAAGTCCTTTATATAGAAAAAATAAATAAGTATTGGACAAGGGCTTTGAGGAGTCCCCAGACCAAGTCAGCATCAAAGGAACATGTATCTTCTAGAAAGAGAATCACAATTAAACTAAGGCACAGGCTTGAGGCAGGCCCTAAGATAGATGCAAATGCAAATGCAGCTATGGCTCCCAGGCCTCAGCATGTTGGGCCCTCACTTAATTTTATTTCCTCTGATTTGAGGTCTGCAAAACTCTCATATCTAACATATGACTCTAAATGTTTGAATTTCCAATTTTTTTGTTTATCAATGGTGAAAATTTTCAAAGTGGAAAATAATGTGGTCGGAGTAGAATTTTGGAAGATGACATAAGCATCACAAGTGTCTGCTATAATTAATGCCAATTAAAATATTTTATTTTTCTAAAACTGATGTACTTAATGTGAAGTTGGTGAATAGCTCTCTACAAAAACAATATTGCCTTCTAAGTTCCTTTATGGCTCAAGATACACTAGCTTGATTACATCACTTTAGACCACAGGTAGGGAAGCCTTTTCTCTACAAGGCCAGAGAATAACTCTCATGGGATAGGAAAACTAGTCATGCTTCTATAAATTTTCTTGCCATAGAGCAATTGACATGATTTCTAAAATATTATTGAATAAGTAATGATAAAATAAGAATCATTGTCTTATCCTTAATTATAAAGAAAACACTTTACCATTCACTATGATGGTTATTCCAGAAAAAGAGTTCCAAAATTAGTTGAAGGATGGACTAAGCACTGGCATTGGTGCAGAGTTTCCTAAGTGGAGCCCTTTATTTTTTTATTTTAATTATTTTTTTTTCTTTATTAAATCACAGATGCGTACATTAGTGCAATCAAGGGGTACAATGTGCTGGTTTCATATACAATCTGAAATGTTTTCATCTAACTTTTTCACATAGCCTTCATGGCATTTTCTTTCTTTTTTTTTATTTTTCCAGTGGTAAGACAGAATTTATTTACAGAAAAGAATACAGAAAACACTAAAGCTCCTCATAGAGAGAGAGAACTCAAGCAGGGAGAGAAAAGTTCTCTCCATGTCTCTCCTGGTCTTTCCCTGTCTCCCCCTTTAGGCTTTCAGTCTCGGGGTATATATAGGTATATGGGTTCCTTGGCTAAGAAATGAATGAACACAGTCCCTTCTGCCAGGGGCAAGGTGAATTAATGTATCAATGAATGGACACAGTCCATTCATGGAATTGAGGCCTAGGAAATTCACATGAAATTGACCTAGGCATAGGAAATGGGGGTTCTACATTTAGTTCTAAGTGTAAAGTGAAGGAGACACCAAGACACAGGTGTCTCCTTGGCAGTTGTCAGGCCTTTTTGGCTATTGGAGCCTCTGGTGGGGGTTGGAGGTCCCCCTCCTTGCCTGTCATCCTGCCCGCTGGTTCTTCAGCTGGCTGCTGCAGCACCAATACCGCCAAGGAGGAGG
>CAUYRH010134526.1:0-27194 GCA_963574655.1 Perodicticus potto
CGGGCGCCTGTAGTCCCAGCTACTTGGGAGGAGGAGGCAGGAGACTCGCTCAAGCCCAGGAATTGGAGGTTGCTGTGAGCTGTGATGCCACAGCACTCTACCCAGGGTGACAGCTTGAGGCTCTGTCTCAAAAAAAAAAAAAAAAAAAGAATTGCAAATGTGAAATAAGAAAATCATCTTGGAAGAACTCTTAAGTTTAATACACGCATGCATTAACCTTCCATAGGAAAACAAAAGTAATTGATAGTAAAAATAAACTTCTGGTATATTTCTAATACTTTGAAAAAAAATAGAAAAGCCCGAAATACCATTTGATGCTTTGAATGAATTTGTGGAAGAGAGTTTACAAATAATTTGTGTTTCTGGTATAACAGAATTTTCAAGGCATGAAAGAAAAAAATATGGACTATTTATGCCAGTGCCCTAAATGATGGATGCAATGGTGTCTTAAATTTATATTGTTAAAGTAAAACTGCTAGACACGCATTTTCACAGATTGGCAATTGTGGTCTGTTAGAGCTGATGGTGGAAATAAAGAAAAACTGCAATCATCAAACACACACACACACACACACACACCCCAAAGGAAAAAGAAAGAAAAGGAAAACCACCAATCTATTGGGGGAAAAGTCGGGAGAAAGAGTGGGTACAAATTTATAACTTAAGACAGAGGTCCCAGTTCACACCAGATTTCATCTTGTTTGTTAAATTCCATGTGCGCTCAGAATCCCATTAACTTGTTTCCTTATTACCTCAATCTTTCCTTAGTACACAAAGTTAACCACCCTTCTGTAACTTCTTGGAAAAGCAACGCTTGCAATGTTTTAGATGAAAAAAACTGCCATAGGCAAATCAAAACTATACTTAATGACTTGGAGAGCAGCATAGGAGGATTAAGGGAGGTAACATTTATTTAGAGATTACTGGGGCCAAAGCCACCTTAATTAATCACTCCTTATTTGCTCTCTTTCTTCTGTTCCTTTCCAGATCCACCTTGTTTTAATGACTGATTTTAACTTCTGCTTTGATGCCGCTCCCAGCCGGTGCACAATTATTTACCGCGGTAACAAAAACCTGGGCAAGGACTCTCACCTGAGAGTTGGGTGAGCCGTGGCCTGATCTGACACTATGGAGCACCAGTGACTGGTCACCCCTCACGGCAGGAATATAGGGTGGTTCAGTCCCAACAAGTAGTACATTACGTTCAAAGTGTAAGTCGTTTCACGTCCATTGCATTATTTTACAGTTTTCTCAGAAGAACTGGACATGACTTCCTCTGGCTAGGAGGTGAGGACCTCAACCTGGGAGGTCCTCCCAGGGAGCCTGGCGGCACTGGGACCAGGCTCACACCACATCCACACCTGGACAGGGGCTGGCTGAACTCGAGCAGAAGATCAAACGGTGAGCCGGCCTGGGAGCAAAGGGAGCAAACAGGCGAGGCCAAAACCTGTGACTCTTCAACACCAGCTGGAAGACGCAGCTCTAGTCTGTGTCCACACCCAGCTTTAACAATCAGGAGGCAGATCAAGTGCTGGGAGAAAAGTGCGTTATGTGTTCTTATCTACTGTTTCCATTACCATCCACACACCTGTGTCCTAAGTGCCAACGGGCCCGTGTCGTGGGCCGTCTTTTCACACTGATGTCTCATCCTTTGCTGGTGATTTAAAAGTCTGACATGAAGCTGCATGAGGAAGCGTGTCCTGTCCTCTTTGGGAGGGTAATCCAACGACTCAAATCATACTCAACAGACAGTAGGCCGTCAACGCAGAATGAACAAGACAACTTGAATGTCATCACTCGTCATCAGAAAGGAGAACAATTGTGCCAATTTTGTTTATCAGGAAAATGTGGGTGTTTGCCTCCGGTGACTAAGTCTCGGGCACATGTCTTTACACAGAGTGTCTCACACATAAGAGCTGCCTGTCCCCTTTCCATCAGGCCCAGCACGACCCAGTTAGTTTACTCACGGTGAAGGGGGAGATCTCTAACGTTAAAAAAAATGTCAATATGTAAAAATTAAGAGGTTTCACATAGAAATAGAATTTCTGATTCTTTTGGGGGGGGGGGAATAGGAAAATGTAGCAATACTGGGCCCCGAGTTCCGACTTGTGCTCTGTAAATACTGGTGGCCCCTTCACTCTTGTGGTCTCTTACCTGCCTCTCCTGCAGTTACAGCTGCTGACCGGCTAATCCCAAGGCCATCTTCAGTTTTGGCCACTAGCTTAACCCAGTAATTCATCAAAAATAGATGAGACACCCACTAGTGCCAGGTACTGTGTGACTGCTGTCATTATGGGCACGTTCTACCACAGGTAAGCTACATCGAATCATATATTTAGAGAGTGTGGCCTTTGTTCTTGCACCACAGTTCCTTATGTATCTGAGGCTGGACAATTAAGTTCATGAATCATCGTAGAAAAAGTGCTCCATACCTCATTGCTGAATATCACCACAGTCGCCTTAAAGTACTCCTCTTGGGAAGCTGTGCACGATACCAGCTCCTAATCCATGTTTCCAAATGCCTTTTCTAGAACGTCTTTGTGAATGTAATTGCCAGATCTTATACAAAGATAGCCCTGATGGCCATTTCAGAAAGAGTTCCAAAACTGCTTGGAAGGGTGGACTAAGTGTTGGCATTGGTGCACAGTTTCCCAAGGCGAGTACCTCGCAGGTGGCCTTAGCGATATTCAGCAACGAGGTATATAGCATTTTTTCTAGGATGAGACCTCAAACTTAATGTCTGACCACGCGTGTGTATGCACACACACACACACACACACACACACACATTTTGCCTGACCCCTTCCTAGACAAAACACAGTCCTGTGGGTGCCTCCCTGGGCACTGCCACGTGTTCTTGCCTCCTCCTGATAAACTGTAAATGCCAGGGAATGGTGGAGACATAGTTACAGGGGTGATCTAGATTCTGCTCTCATGTATATAAACCATAGTTGGTTTCCTTGGCAATTATTAGTAAGAAGTGACTGGGCCATACCAGGGTGGCAGACAGCATGTCCAACACTCTGGACCATAATTCACTCAAAGATTTCTACAGAATTAACTTACGATTAAAGAAGGCAGAAAGATTTTGTCATCACCAGCAACAGAAGACAGGGAAAGATGATCTGAGTGAAAGGAGCCTGAGACTCAGGTGTTTTCAGGCGGAGGTTTCTAGACAAATTTTTTTTAAAGGCTATTTTTAAAAGATAGCATTTTAAACTGCTCTTGTGAAAATCTAGCATACATCTTGTTTCTTATGTTGAAAATAACATGAAGATCGTGCTTGACAGTCCTTTTAAGAAACCCTCTCCATGAATCTGAGCCACCCCAGGTTCTTTCAACCTGAGGGAGGTCACCATGGCACTGCTGTCCTCTGTAGGGGTGAAATTATGTGGCATATACAGTGACCAAGTAAGTCAACCCCCAACCAACCAACCCACCCAGCCACTCTGCCACCTGGCAGTCATTGGCTGCCCCCAGACTCTGAGAGGAGCTTCTTGCGCAGGAGGTTATTAGGGAGCGGAGAAGGGAGGGGAGGAGAGGAAGGAATGGGGACTCTGTGGAGGGAGAGTGGGGCTATGATGTGGTCCCAGTGGAAGCCTCACTGACCCTGCAGGGAACTCTGAACATGGGAGGACTCTCATTGGAGTAGAAGGGCTGAGACTTGATACCAATACAATGGTCAGTTCTGGGGTAGGGGGGCTCCCCTCACTGAGGTTCTGCTCAGCTGAGACAATCATCAACATTGACTGCCAAGGGTAGCTGGGTGACCTGGGGCGTGTCACTGTGACCAATGCACCAAACAGCTAACCAACCAACCACAAGGTCCAAGTTCAAGGAATTGGAAGGCTCCAAAGACTTGTACCCTCAGTTAATCATCTGGAATCCTTCAGAAATATGATATTCTTTAACCTGGACACCATGAAAATACTATCGATCTCATTGCAAATCATTAGCTCATCTTTCCGCATAAGGAGCTTCAAAAGAAACATGGGTAAAATAAGTAGTAAACTCAACAGTTTAAACTTGCAGTGTAAATCATGCCAACTCAAACCATGAATATTGACTCAATAATTTCATTGCCAGAAATTTATTCTCAGGAAACCCTCATGCCTCTGGGCAAAGATTTAGATGCAAATATGTTCTTGCAAGGCAAACAAAATACCATGCATATAATATATTTTTATGCAAACAAAATATCATGATCAATGACCAGATAATAAATATGCTAAATCTTTTTGATAGTCTGTACAGCCACTCATAGTATGGAGGTGACAGCTGCTTAAGGACATAAAAAGACATTCAAGACTGGGGGTTAAGGAAAATAAAGTAGGTTACAAGAAATGTTTACTGCTGTGACTCTTTTTTGGTGAAAAGAAAGAATGTGCGTGTTAGTACGCATATTAAAGAAGATTGCAGTGTTTTCCTTTGTGCTTATTTGGATTTACTAGAATTTCCTCAATGAACCCTTATTACTTTTATAATAATAATAAAGTTTCCTCTTTTCCCTTCCCCATAGGTAACCACGGTTACCAGACATACTATGTAGAGTTAAAGGTTAGTTGGAGAGAAACCCTACTTCCCTTTTTTGGTTTGTTATCATGGCTTTTAACTTGTTTGTACTGTATTATGCACAATCCTCAACTGTTGTTTTTACCCCTATTAATATCTTGGAGTGCCAGGGCTTGAAAGAATCCAAATTTTTACCTAAATACCCCTAAAAACAGGGATTTCACCAAAAAATATTGGTTTTGCTTTCCTTCGGTGGCCTCTGTTGCCAACCCTCTTTAACGAAACACCCGACTGATTAGTTGTGTTGGCCGAGCCGTTCTCACTGCAGTCAGGGTGGCAGAAGGGTCGTGTGGCTCTGTCCCCAGCACTGTGCTGGGACATGCAAAGCACACAAAGCAGAGCACAGCCAGCAAGGAGGATCTGACATCCTGGAAAACATCCCATCTGGTAGCTGATAGGTCCCCCAGCAAGTGCCTTCTTGGAGCAAAACTACACAATTCTTTCTTTTCATTGCTATGTCCCTTAATCTACTCATTCCTCATCTACATTATTTTCTCCCTTCTTATTTCTGCCCCAGAACCACATCCTGGCCTTTTCCTTTCTCCCTGCACGGCCCCTTCCTCTGAATCTTCCTGCTATCTAGACTGGAATATTACCTGATAAAGATTTTCCCATTACGGCATTAATGATAACTGCTTAACCCATAATGCCTTCCAGAGATTTGTTTTTAATCATCAAGTCCTGCAGATCAAAGTCTCCACCCCAAAGGAATGCATAGCTAAGGGGAAAATTCCAGATAGCAAGTCAGTGATGGGGAAAATTCCCTGCTCAGGTAGGCTCTCCTGGGCCTGCGCACTCCCTACCTGGAGATGAAACACACTGTTTGACAGATAATTGTGTGGATGGTTTGGGTGTTAAAAACAGACTTCTAAGTCTAAAGGACAATCACTAATTTCTCCATTTGTTCATCCACTATTTATTTGGGATCTGCTATCCTAACGGAATGAGGGTCAGGTTACTCCTCTTACATATTCTCACAACACCTGTAACCTCCAGTTCTTAGCATTTATAGCATTTTGGTTGGTTTCCTCCACTAAACTAAGGGCAGATCATGACACAGACCTTAAAATATCTGTGGAACAATGCGTGCAGCTAAGTATCTGACTCTTGGCTGGAGACACAAAGATAAGGGAGGTATGGTGGCTTGGTTACGCTTTCAAAAAGCTCTCATTCAGTTAGAGGTGGCTCACATTTGTAATCCTAGTAGTCTGGGAGGCCAAGTTGGGAGAAAGGCTGAAGCAGGAGGATCACTTGAGGCCAGGAGTTGGAGACCAGCCAGAGCAAAGCAAGACCATGTCTTCCTTTTATCATAGGATATATACACTTTATTCATTTTGAACAAATTTCTCTGATGGTCCGCATTTATGCACAGCATTGGCTAAGTGCCAGGATTTGTTAACTGGTGTCCTGGATTTCTTGGGAAATCCTAACTTTGCATATTTTATTTTTAAAATAAAAACAATTCATGCAACACATTTTTTATATGTTAGTGAGAACACTGAAATAAATACATCTGCTAGACAAAATCTTCTGTTAGACTATACATCCAAATGTGGGCTTGGAGAATCACGTATCCTTTTTTTTTTATTTTTTTTTTTGAGACAGAGCCTCAAGCTGTCACCCTGGGTAGAGTGCTGTGGCATCACAGCTCACAGCAACCTCTAACTCCTGGGCTCAAGCAATTCTCCTGCCTCTACCTCCCAAGTAGCCGGGACTAAGGCGCCCGCCACAACGCCCGACTATTTTTTAGTTGCAGTCCTCATTGTTGGTTGGTTGGCCTGGGCTGGATTCGAACTCGCCAGCTCAGGTGTATGTGGCTGGCACCTTAGCCGCTTGAGCCACAGGTGCCAAGCCGAGAATCATGTATCCTTAAATGGGTATGAGATGAGGAGGATGCCGTGAGGGGTATGGTGGGTTGTTGCAGGCAGCAAGGATAAAAGTCAGCTGGTGGTGGTGGCGGGCACTACAGTCCCAACTGATGGAGAGGCTGAGGCAGGAGAACCACTTAAGTTCAGGAGTTAGAAGTGTGAGGTTGCTGTGAGGTAGGCTGAGGCCTTGGTGCTCTAGCTGGGGTAACAGAATGAGACTCTGTCTCAAAAAAAAAAAAAAATGAAAAAAAATTTGCATTCAAATCAATCAAGAAAGAATGTTATCAGTTTCTTCACCCACTATCATACTTGTCAAATAAGGGGCTGCTTTTATTACAGGACATATATGTTGGCACGACTTGACACAGAATAAATAACACCTACTCAGTCTTTTTGCATTGAATTGAGGGATGGGGAGGCCAACACCAGCAAGCCCTCTGCATGGAGAGACAAGGGTGCTGCCCCCTCCAACGTTCCTCGCTGGCTTTTATTCAAATCTCAGGCATGAGAAAATATAGCACAGTGGAAAGCTTCAAAGAAAGAGTAAAGGTTAAAAAGCGAGGAGTTTATCTCTAACTGTATGACTGAATTTCTAACACATCTTGTTGACTGCACTTCTTTCTTGTCTTTTTCTTATCACTCTTAATATATGACTTAGGGTTGGGACCGTGTGCTGTGTCTAGCAAATATTGTTTTTAGTATTCAGGGCCAGCAGTGATGCTTGTTTTTTTCCCAGATTGCTTTGTCCCTAGCACTTTTAACTCTATGCTCTACCCCACACATACATACTTTACTCATTTTGAACAAATTTCTCTGATGGTCTGCATTTATGCACGGCATCTGCTAAGTGCTAGTATCTGTTAACTGATTTCCTGGATTTCTTAGGAAATCCTACCTTTGCATATTTTATTTTAAAATAAAAACAATTCATGCAATACACTTTTTATAATTTGGTAAGAACACTAAAATAAATACATATATTAGACAAATCTTCTTTCACACACCCAAATATGGGCTTAGTGAATAACATTCCCATAAATGGGTATGAGGTGGGGAGGATGCCGTGGGTGGTGTGGTGGAATGTTGCAGGCAGCAATGATAAAACAATTATGGCAGATTGAAATCTCTGAAGATGGCTGCGACACTGTCTGCTACCCAACCTGCCCTTGTAGAGCCTGATCATTCCCCTGTCAGGAGGTGGAATATATGTCCTCTGTCCTTGAACGTGGAGAGCTTTGTGAGTGCCTCATCTAATACTATATGGTAGGAAAGACAGCATGTGACTTCCCAGGCCAGGTCATAAAAAGCCATGCATTTCTGTCTTGCTCTTTCCTCTTGGATCCAGTCTCCATGCTGTCAGGAAGCCCAAACAGCACATGGAGAGGAATGGAGGCCCTTGGCCCAAAGCCCAGGCTGTGTTCCCAAGAGGCGGCCAGCACAATGTGCCAGCCGTGTGAATGTGACACTTTGGGAGTGGATCCTCCGCTCCCAGATAAGCAAAGCAGTGATATAACAGGAGAGAAGAACATCTCTGCATAAGTCACAGATTCCTGAGCACAACAGATGACTGCCTCCATTTCAAGCCACCAAGTTTTGGGTGGCTTTTTGCAGCAGTAATAACTAGAACAGCATTTCAGAGATGGGCAGAGGTGGCAAGGGCTGTAACTAATTAAACTTGGAAGGCAAGGTCAATTCTTTGTTATATAACATCTTCTTTTGTCTCTAGGAGGAATTTTTGTCCTGATACCTATTTTATCTGACAAGAGCATAAGTAGCCCCAGCTCTCTTTTGGTTCATCTTTTTAAGATGCAGTTTCCTTACTGGGACTCCCCCGGAAGTGAAAAATGACCACTTTTCGATGTGAAAGTACTCAGTGCTCAGTACTGAGTGCCCAGGGATGGCTCCTTGACTAACTTTCGATGTGAAAGTACTCAGTGCTCAGTACTGAGTGCTCAGGGATGGCTCCTTGACTAACTGTTGGCTGAGTGACCGAGTGAATTAATGATCAAGTTCTCTGTGAACTCCAAAATATTGAGTGGGCTTGGTGCCTGTAGCTCAGCAGCTAGGGTGCCAGCCACATACACCGGAGGTGGCAGGTTTGAACCTAGCCCAGGACTGCCAAACAACAATGACAACTACAATCAAAAAAATAGCCGGGCATTGTGGCAGGCACCTGTAGTTCCAGCTACTTGGGAGGCTGAGGCAAGAGAATTGCTTAAGCCTAAGAGTTGGAAGTTGCTGTGAGCTGTGATGCCACAGCATTCTACCAAGGGTGACACAGTGAGACTCTGTCTCAAAAATATATATATATTGAATGAAAAGGAAGAATTTAGAAAACAAAGATAATTGGCACCATCCCACTGAACTCACTTAAAAATGGGTAAGACAGAAAATTTTGTACTATGTGTATTTTACCACAATTTACAAAATTGGGGAAAAACCCCACCTTTTTAAAGATTATCAGGGAAACTAAAAACACCTTTTAAAGATTAGAAGCAAACTGATCTTTGGATTTATGCTACTGAGCATTCCTTTCAACAAGCATTTGTTGAGCCTCTTCCTTATCTGAGGAGCCCACCGGTCCCCAGAGAGATAAAGTAAGTGTGACCCAGCCTGGCTGCCAGGAAGCGCCCACTTCAGACTGGAGTAAAGGGTCTACAAGTGGGATGAGCCTGTGAGTCTCAGCCAAAGGCAGACAAGAGACACACGTAGAAGAGGCAGGGACAGCACCCTCTGGGCAGGAAAGCCTCTGAAAGCTGAATGACGTGAACTTGGTGATCTATGCCGGAAGGCCAGGGAGCAGTTAGATGGAACAAGCCATGCCACGGTGACTTCACGTCCGCAAACTCGCTGTGCCATTTACTCCCCCACCGTCAGCAGAGGGAGAGCCCCTGGGACCACCTCTCCGGCGTGGGCCGGACGGGCCTTTTCAGTGGGATGTGTTCCCTCGAGGAAGCCAAACCAGCAGGCAAGAGCAAAGCCAAGCCACAAAAGCAGGCCCACTCCCTGCCCCATTTCAATGTCACTTCCAGTTTGCTTCCTGTTCTTGATGGCAGATTGCAGCATGGCACAGTGGGGCAATTTGACCAATCAGTGATACATGTCACCCACACTTCCAATCTGAACACCACCAGTGTGACTTTTTTTTTTTTTTTTTGAGACAGAGTCTCACTCTGTTGCCCTCGGTGGAGTGTTGTGGCATCATAGCTCACAGCAACCTCAAACTCCTGGGCTTAACCACTGTGCTACAGGCGCCGAGCCCCAGTGTGACGTTTTGTAACAAAAGGTTTTGCTGGTGGGGTGCGCAACTGTTGGTCCCCCCAGAGACTGATTTGAGCGATGGCCAAGAAAGTCATCTGAGAAATGAGGAAGCATGTCCTGGGTTCCTTGTGGTTTCCGATGAAGACGGCTGCAGCGTGAGGCAGGAGAGAGAGGGGCGGGCCGAGAAGACAGACATGCCCGCAGGTGACACAGACCGACATCCCCTGGGCTCTGGAGTTGTGGACATCTGGGATTTCTCTCGACGTTTCTCAACAGTTACACTCATGACATTTTGGAGGAAATGATTTCTCTTTGTGTGGCCCTGTCCCTTGAGTTCCAGACTGTCCAGCACCCCTGCTTGTCGGTTCCTCCCCCCTCAAATGCCAGCACCCCTCTCCTCGTCCTTGGCAACTCCAGGGTCTCCCAGGGATTTTCAAATGCCCCTGGGAGAAGTCGCAGTAGCACCCTTGGAGAGTAGTAGCTTTGGAATCTGAAATTAAGCAGGTTGTTCTGATAGCCTTAGAATAACCTACACATTAAATACACCCATTTAATTTCTTGTTCAGCAGGAAAGAATGGCTCCTTTCACATGGAGCTCCCCTCATTCGGTCCTAAGGAGATACTGACATTGTCCACATCACAACTGCTGGGTTAAAAAAACACACAGAAATGTTGAAAGGCTCAGTCAATCTTAAACAAAATTAAATTCCTCAGAGACACACCGTGATGTTTGACCATCTGAAGGATGCTAAAAGAAAGCAATTTGCTGAAATAAAATGGATAAAAACAAATATTTTGGTAATTTAGAAAATGGCTAGAAAACACATCTGGCAAAAGTTTACTTTTTTCTACTAAAAAATCCCCAGCTAGTAATATTCTCTTCCCACCAACATTTCTTTCGGGCAGGCCGAGAACTTAGAATGCTCTGGCTCTGAGAGAAAAAGGCATTAAAATGTTGACTTTAAGGCTGGGTGCAGTGGTTCACACCTATAATCCTAGTGGGAGGCTGAGACAGGTGGATTTTCTGAGATTAGGAGTTGAAGACCAGGCTGAGCAAGAGCCACGCCCCATCTCTAAAAAAAAGTAGTGGAGGGTGGTGGCAAGCACCTGCAGTCCCAGTTATTACAGAGGCTAAGGCAAGAGGATCACTTGAGCCTAAGAGTTTGTGGTTGCTGTGAGCTATGACACCATGGCACTCTACCAGGGGTGACAAAGTGAAACTGTCTCAAAAAAAAAAAAAAAAAATTTGACTTTACAGAGTTTGTTGGCAGTTTCAGAATATCATTTGGTTTCTTTTTTTAAAATGCAGAAGCTGTTTTCTTTATTTCAAACTCATAGGCTCTAACTTAAAATTATTTACTGGTACAATGAAATGATTTGAAAAATGCCAATAAATAGGATGTGTAACTCATATTTATTTTAGAAGCTGAAGCAAAGAAGATAGCACAAATGTGAATAAGAAAAAAAATCATTGTTTACCTTAGAAGCAAAACTATCTTTGCAGCCTGAAGATAAACAATGGAAACTCAAATACTAATAAACACACAATTATAACTCTCCAGCTCCAAAAGTAGAAGTCAGAAGGTACAAACAACATCTACCGTACCAGGAACTGAAGAATAGGAGGAAGCCGGTTTAGAATAGCAATGGGTTTTTCCCTGAGATGTACATATATTTTACGAGAAATGTTCAATTCCATTTTAGATGTGGAAATACAGTGTGTTTTTCCCATTAAATGGGGAAATAGGAAAGATATAAGTAGCTTGACCCATTACTATGTCCTATCTGGAAAGTTTTAAAAAGCGGAGAAAATGATTTAGTCATGAGGGCATGACTTATTAAAAATGGCTTTCTGGATGACAGCCACATATGGACATGAATAAATATTTCCCCAGCCTTATTTTGGGGTCTAGACTCTTGAGAGGTCTACAGTGAGCAAGATGGTGAATTTTGTGGGTGGTATTTTCTTTGGAACACAAAGGGCCACAGACAAACTCCCACTGGGCTACAGACACCGCCACCAGAGTCAAGTTGTCGGCATCAGGGAAGGGTTGGGGCCCCCATCACCCAGATGCTGCAGAGGACTCTCTCACGTGCCTGAGAGAAAGGGGCATTTTCAGTGGAGCCAAGAGGAGGCCTGTCACTGAGGCTGCTGTCCATTCTGCAGAATGTCTACCTCTCGCTTTCACCTGCTCCCTGCCATGTACACGAATACACCCTAGGAGATGCATAACGTGGAGAAGGTAGTCCTAACAGAAAAAGTAAAAAAAACATTCTGAAGAAGCCAGGAGAATGAGATTAATTAAGAACTTGCCCACTGCCAGGGATGGAATTTCGTCCATACTCTGAAGCCTTAACTCCCAGTGTGATGGCACTATGGTTTGGATATGTCCCCCAAAAGTCTATGTGCTAGAAACACAATTGCCACTGTAACAGCATCAAGAGATAGAGCCTTTAGGAGATGGTTAGGCAGAGCTCTCGTGAAGGAATGAATGCCATGAAGGCAGGAGCTGGTTGGTTATAGAGGGAATGGGTCGCTGAGGAAATGGATGAGTTCTGCCTGACTTCCTCTCTCTGTCTTGGAAGCTCACTTCTGTCTCTGCCTTCCAGCAGGGCATGACCCAGGCCAGATGCCGGCACCTTGTTCTTGGGCTTCTCAGCTCTTGGAACCATAAGCCAAATAAATCTCTTCTCTTTATAAACTATCCAGTCTGTGATATTCAATGGCCAGAGCAACAGAACAAACGAATGCAGATGATATTTGGTGGTGGGGTCTTTAGGAGATGATTGGGGTGAGGTGAAATCCCGTCCTCACGATGGAATTATTGCCCTTATAAGAAGAGGCCAAAAGATTTGTTCTCTTTTTTTACATCATATGAGGATACAGCAAGAAGGTGACAGTCTGCAAGCCAGGAGGAGAGCCCTCACCAAGAACCAGCAGGCTGGCACCCTGATCTCAGCCTTCCCGGCCTCCATAGCAGGGAGCAATGAATTTCCACCGTTTAATGCACCCACTCTGTGATATGTTGTTACAGCAGCCTAAGCAGATGGACACGCTCCACCATCACTCAGCTTTGGAACCAGGAGTTGAACCAAAGTCTATGGATCCTAAGCCAATATTCTTAACAACTGCATTTTACCACTTTCTGAGAAGCACTGAATTAAGACATTCGATGTATTTTCATTACAATGGACTTTTTGTTTTCAAAGCTACAGATGAAATTGGTTTTGCATGGCTAGGTATGTGCTGGGTGATTAGCAATTTTGTAATTAATACATCAATATTCAAGTCAGTTCTCCTCATAAAATGACATGTTTGATTTCTGTGAAAGGTCTTCATGTCCTTTTAAACTAAGTAAGCTGAATTTTCAGCTTTAAAGTATGAAATCTGGGAAAGTGAAGTTTTCAAAAGGGTAAAACCCAAAAACATTAAGGCAATACAAGCTTAGAATTTAAATTCTCTGCAATATTCAAAGTTTTGAAATATAATACTCTTTAAAAAAGCTTTATTGCATATACTATTATACTACCTATAAAATCTTTGCCCTTGGGTATGTTATAATACAATTGATATATTGCTTAATATCTTACAAAATATAGGTTTGTTTTTTTTTTTTTTTGAGACAGAATCTCACTTTCTTGCCCCGGTAGAGTGCCACGGCATCATTGCTTACAGTAACCTCAAACTCTTGGGCTCAAGTACTTCTCTTGCCTCAGCCTCCCAAGTAGCTGAGACTACAGGTGCCCACAACAACGGCCAGCTATTTTTAGAGACAGGGTCTGGCTCTTGCTCGGGCTGGTCCTGAACTTGTGAGCTCAAGGAATCCATCCGCATTGGCCTCCCAGAGGGCTAGGATTACAGGCATGAGCCACCATGCCCGGCCCAGAAATATAGTTTTAATTTATGATAATTGAGAAGTTATTATTAACCCCTGTATCCATCAGCAAATCTACTAATGATCAGTGCAAAATATGCTGGTGGAAGAATGCTAAATCATGTCTGAGTGACTTCTAAATAAAGCTGTATTTCTTCTAAGCTCATACCATAAAATCAAGCAAAGGACCCTTCTAGAGTAGAAAGGACAAAAAAGAAAATGCCTACCTTTCCTCTTTGTACTTATTTTGTGAGTTTGTTTTTAAATTTCTGATAGGTTTGATGGTTTTGGTCAATTGCACTGCCAACAAACTGACTTGTGGTGGTCAAACCCCCAGGAAAGGGACTGTGTGATTTTGTTTGCCGGATGATGACGAAAAACACCCCACGTCTGAGGTCCCTTTCATTTGCTTCTGTTGCTCATGCTCTATTGTTTCATCCAATGTGATGTAAGAGACCGTGCCTCTGGCCAGTGACTAAGGTGCTGTGCCCGTGTGCACCGTGTCTGGGTGCTGGTGTGTTCTGACTCATGTTCTCAGCGGCCCTTGAAGGCACAGAGTGAAAGGAGGGAGTCAGACAGCCCCCAGCTGCTCCTGCGGCAGCCCACATCCAAAGACGTAACATGTGCCATGTGGGCACTTGCAGAGGCTCACCCTCTGACTTTACCTAATTATTATTTTTCCTCCTTACATAGCTATATCGTTCGCTAACCTGTTGGTTTAAGTGACGTTCTAAGCTGCTTTTGAGTTTGACAATGCGTTTACCCCATGATTCACTGTGGTTGCTCACAGTTGGTATTAGTGGTGAGTACCCAGGATCCCCCAAATGACAAATTATGGGGGGAAATGTAGAAAATTGATACTCTCTTGCAGTCAGGGTGGGGCTGGTGACCTTCCAGTGCAGGTTAAAACTGGACTGCATGATACCTGCCTTCTTTCCATTCTAGGTAAAGCAAAACAAGGTTTAACTCCAGGGGAGGCACCTCCAGCAGCTTTCCCTGAGGTGATGGCCTTAAGGCAGGGACAACGATGCAGACAGGGTGGAGGTCAGGAGCCTCACTGGCTGATCTTCTGAGATACTTGTGAGTGTAGGAAGGTGGGAAGTGGTTTGCCAATGTTATCAATCATTCACTTGTTCATTCATTGAATGACTCCTACAGGCACTGACCCTGCCCACTGCTCCCTGAGGAGTCTATGATTCCACAGGGCAGACTTGACCCAGCCAAATTGACTCCAGGAGCTACTGAACACAGACCCAGATGAAATTCTGAGGCCCTCCCCCAGATGTGCCTGCTGGAGGGGCAGCTCCAGGCCAGCACGTGGATGGGGAGGTGGCAGGTGAGCGTGGAAAAAGCCCAGCCAGGACTCCTGGATGGCAAAGGTCCACTCTATCCTCTGTCCTTTATGTCTTTCTAAACAAGTCTGCTCACAGAGCAAACCCCTCTTCAATGCCCTAAAATATTATTTGGAGAATTACGTTATTCAGTTCTTACTTCCACAATAAAATACCAGATCTGCCATCTCCCGACCAAGATGAAGAGAGAACCATTCTCAGAAAGAAATGGAAGAACTACAAAATAACTGGAGTCTGAGAAACCATTTCACAAATTCAAAGTGGTTCCTACGAACTTTGTCTTGAGTTGAATTGCATCCTTCCGCAAATCCCTACGCTGGGACCCCAACCCCCAGTCCCTCAGAATGTGACTGTGTTTGGAGGAAAAGCCTTTAAAGAGGTGGTTGAGTTAAATGGAGGCTGTTCAGGGTGAGCCCTAATCCAATGTGCCTGGTGTCACGAGGAGGAAATCCGGACACCCAGAGGGACAGCAGACAGAGGAAGGGCTCCGTGAAGACACACAGACAGGGTCATCTACAATCTAAGGAGAGAGGCCTCAGAAGGAAGCAGCACTGCCATTACCTTGACCGTGGGCTTCCAGCCTCCTGGTCCATCAGACAATAAGTTTCTGTTGTTGAGGCCGCCACCTCTGTGGTATTTGTCATGGGAGCCCAAGCAGAGGAATGCCACTTCCAACTGAACAGCATGGGACAATATACAATGTTACACAAGGTTTCTGCAGGAGCACAAGTTCCTGTGTACAGTTTGCTTTAATGTTTTCAAGGAAAAGTTTCTAAAAGAAAATGATTAGACAGGAATAGAGAGACACCCCCAGCTACCCTCAGACACCTGTATTGGTGTGTGCAGAGCTTTACGTGTATCTGATGGAATCCACATCCCGCCTCACCCAGCACCAGGCTGTCACTCATCACATATGCAAAGCCACACAACACACGACGTTGATAAAGTAAGACAAGTCTCTCTATGACAACGATTAAACTAGCCTTTCAAATGGCACATTCTTGGCAATCACTTGGAATGGAACTCTTTCTTTTTCTTTTTTTAAACAGAAGACCTAAGAAAAACAGTAGAAGGGCGTTCAAAATCACCCTTTCCATTAAGGGAACACATGGAGAATGTATGTATGCCAGTAGAAACTATTTGTAATCTTATATCCTGAACACTGTTCCTTTTCAAATGGTGTGTATGAAGGTTCTGGCGGCTGGCTTCTAACTGGAAAAGTCACAGAAATTTACCCTTGCAGAAAATATCTATCATCATTTCTTCCTTGGAAAAAATAATGACAAACCCTGAGTCATATTTCCTAGGATTTTAAAATAATGATGTCGATTTGAAAATTCCATGGTAGTGAAATAGCCAGTTAAAGATTTAACCTATTTCCACTGGGGCCATCAGGGAAAGCACCAGGAGACAGAGGGCAGCTGCGTCACTCAGGCCGAATGGCGGTGCTGGCTAGTCCAAACTCACGTTCTGATACTTGGTGTTTCTGAAATACAGCTGCTGAAGTTTCCATGCTGGAATGCTCCCTTGGTGAACATTCTTTCTTGATTCTTTAAGTTTTCTTTTTTTCTTGAGACAGAGTTTCACTTTGTTACCCTCGGTAGAGTGTTGTGGCATCTTAGCTCACAGCAACCTCAAACTCTTGGGTTCAAGTGATCCTCCTGCCTCAGCCTCCCACGTAGCTGGGACTACAGGTTCCCGCCACAACGTCTGGCTATTTTTTAAGAGATGGGGGTGTGGGGGTCTCACTCTGGCTCAGGCTGGTCTCGAACCTGTGAGCTCAGGCAATCCACACGCCTTGGCCTCCCAAGTGCTGGGATTACAGGCGTGAGCCACCGTGCCTGGCCCCTTTAAGTTCATTCTTAAGCAATTCTTAAACCTCCTAAACCTTTGTTCATAGAACTTCTAGCATTTTCCTTTTTGCCCACTAATGTTGAAACCCTGATTTACTCCTCTGAACTTCCAGAACCATTTCCCTGCATGTTGGAGAATGAAGACAAGTGGGCTGTGTTAAAAAAAAAAAAAGTCTTTGAAGACTTAAGACTCATGGGTCCCAGGTAAAGACTTGACCAATAGTTCTAGAAATCTTTCTAAGAAACAGTCCAGTCAATGGAGAAAGGAAGAAATTACAAGGCTTATGCAGAGTTTGGGACAGATGGCCTTGTGGCTCAGAGGATGAACTGAGGCTGAAGACACCAGGTAGGAAGGTAAGAAGGGCAAGGACTCAGGTTTTGTTCAATCCCGGTTCCTCTCCATCCTGGGTGGTCCTCAGTCCTGCTGGGGGTAGGGAGTGAAAGGTAAGGAGGTTTGACTCACAAGGAGGGCTCTGCATCAGTATTAACCCATCACACCCTTTAAGGTTTGGTTTCTTGCTAACTCTACAGAGGTAGCTCACTACAGTGTCCAGCCTGTGCCAGCAGCACTGGCATCACACACGAACTTGCTAGAAATGCAGAATCCTGGGCCCCACTGGAGATCTACTGAAGGAGGATCGTCATTTTAACAAGCTCCCCAGGTGACTCCTGTGCACAGTAGGACTTGAGGAACACAGTCTAGGGTAGAGGCAGAGGAAGAACGAGCTGATTATTATATATCATCTGACTGCTAAGTGACACTATGTGATGAAAACATTAAAACAGCATTGGCTACTTAACAGGTTGCCACAGAGGCAAACAGGGCAAACTCGGTTTACAGGATTTCTCCTGGAGAGCACGTTTACAAGGTTGCCAAGGGCAGCAGAAGCAACTGGATTTCACTGAGGTTCAGGAGGACTGCAGCTACTCACGTGCAGGCTCCATTCTTGATTGCTTTATGCATCAGATATGCTCATTAAAAAAATTCTGCACACACAAACCCATAGCACATTGCAGGTCTTGAATGCCTATGCACGTACTTATCCATCATGAAAGATAGTGAAGAGGCTGACTTGATTCTATTGTAACCGACTTAAATTACCAGTAAAGCCAGAAACTTATTTCCCATCACGTGCAATGTTAGTGGTTGACTGTACTGTTGGCATTATTCCTCTAGAGATGTAGTTTTATGGACTTCACATGACTCAAAAGCTTTTCATCCACCCCTGTTTGCACAAGTTTTTCTTTTCTTTTTCACAGGATGATAAAAGACTGGAATGCAACTGCCTTATTCTGGCCTTCAGACTAACTTTCTAAAACGCAGCGTAACGCGGGGAGAAGCAACTCCCTTCCACACCATAAATGGCTCGGGTTTAAAAGCAGCCGTACCAGGGGTTTGAGAAAAAAATATCAGAAACAAAAGAAACAGACAGATGCCACTTCTTTTGTAGCAGCAACTCTGCCAAAGCCAACTGCTCCTGAAATGGGACCCTCCAGCCACAGCAGGCTTTCAGATGAATGACCCCAACCCCGGTGGGGCTCGGGGTCAGGGAGGAACCACTGGAGCCGATAGGAGGATGAGCTACGAATAATAGTGCTTGTGCTCTGTCGGTGCTTTTCAATTGTAGCTCAAAAGTTATAACTGAAAAAAAAAAGACTCCAGGTGTCTGGATCATTATGCCACATGATTTACAGCCAAAAAATCATGGAAAGTCACGCCACTTCCTGATAGCACGGAGCTCATGCTGGCCACCGAAACCCTTCTTCTGACTAATTCATTCCATGCTGTAGTTTTCCACAGCTGACTCACAACCAGATCCTACTTTTTTCATTTCCTGAAATGGTTCTGATGAAGGTTATTCCACATAAAAAGTGCAATGATATAGAAAAGCCAGAAACCTAGGTACAATTTTAAAATCTGAACTCTAAATCCCAGACGAACTTTTGGCTGCACAATCCTAAGAGGAACCACGGTCTCTGGGTTCTAAAGGTACATCATGTATTCCAGGAGACGAGCTGCAGCTCCGGCCAGGTTTCAGGATCAAGATCTCCTTGAATTCAGTTCCAGACTTGGATCTACTCATAGCAAAACAAATAAGCTATAAAGCAAAAATCTTTCCAGACCAATGAGAGGTCTGAAATCAAGAAGAAACATGATCAGGATGCAAAGAGTTTAAGAAGCAGCAGCAAGCCCTGTTTCCTAAGACAGTACGACATGATACCTTATTCCAAGGGACATTTTAGTATTTAATCAGCGATTTTTTTACATTATTACCAAAAGGAACGTGAAGTACTTTATGTTGCCTCAATTTGCTAGTGTGTTAAGGAAGATAAATGCTTTAAAATTACTCATGATTGGGCAGCACCTGTGGCTCAAGGAGTAGGGTGCTGGCCCCATATACTGGAGATGGTGGGTTCAAACCCGGCCCCGACCAAAAACTGTATAATTACTCATGATTTAAAAAAACCTCTTAGAAATAATGCACAACTCAAATCTTTAGTTGGAGGGTATGAGAAGAGAGTTAAATAAGTTAAATAAGTTAAATTAGTAACTCTTTACTAATTATTCCTCATACTCATCTTCTTTCTTTGAGACTTAGAATTACTTTTATTTTTCCAGTTAGCACCCTGAAAAGTGTTGCTATGTAGAAATGTGAACACGTTTTGAATTATGCAATCACTTTCACCTAAAGCTGATTATTTTATTGGAGTCCCTCAGTATTCCTAACTTCCTACTAGTGAATAGTTTTTAAAACTGTGTCATTCATACTGAGATGTATATTAGGTGGTACAGGTTTGCTTTTGGTGCTGAAACCCTGCTGCTGCCGAAGGAGGCAGGAGTGATGTCTGCTCGAACCACCAGGAGAAAGGCTGACGGGAAACTTCAAGAGCTAGATCAGATTGACCCCACCTAACCCAGCGATGGTGTGCACTTAATGTCACAAAAAGAGAGACGACGGGCATGATGTGCCTCTGAGTGAGTGGCCAGAGTCAGTACAGGACATTTCACGGGCAGTAGTCTTGTCCAGGCAAAAACAATACAAACTTAAAACTCTGATTTTTGAGATAGCTCTCAGACCTAGGAGTTTCCATAAATAGAGGGAATACAGAGATGTGCAGAAAATACTAACAGGATGCAATCCCTGTTTCTGGATTGTGGGAGAGTCCATCAGAAAATGAAACTGTTTCTTCAAATATAAATGACTAAGGGCGGAGAGCAGGATGGATGAGACAGATCAAACAAATGCAATGAATGCATCTTACTTGGATTCTAATTCAAACAAGCTAATTATAAAAAAGATACTCATGAACCAAGGGATGGGGTGGAAATCTGAATGCAGAATGGATATTTGATGACATCAGAGGATGCTTTTTTTTTTTTTTTTTTTTTTTTTAGACAGAGTCTAAATTTGTAGCCCTTGGGAGAGTGATTTGGTGTCTTAGCTCACAGCAGCCTCAAACTCGTGGGTTCAAGCGATCCTCTTGCCTCAGCCTCCCAAGTAGGGCATCCACCACCTGGCTATTTTGGAGATGCTGTCTAGCTCTTCTCAGGCTGGTCTTGAACTCCTGAGCTCAGGTGATCCACCCGCTTCATCCTCTCAGAGTGCTGGGAGTGCAGGCATGAGCTATTGCACCCGGCAAAGAGGATGCTTTTATTATTTATTTTATTTTTGTTACAAGACATGTCCTTTTCTCTTGGAGACGCATACATATGAAATGGCATGATGTCTGGAGAGGAGGGTGCGTGTGAGGGCAGGAATGGGGGTTCCGCGTGTTGTAATGAGATTGTGTGGGGTGTGGAATATGTGGAGTTCATCAGAATATCCTCTGTGCCTTTGTGTGCACTTGAAAATTTCCACAATACAAAGTTAGTTTTGAAAGAAGAAGAAAAAAAAAAGAGGAGTAAAGACCTGATAAAGGGTTTAAAATAAGGCCAGTAGACACATTCATTCTAAATAGACGTGGTATAAGATGCCTGTCAGGATGAAGGGATAATTCACACAGGCTGAAAAGTTTTTAACAACTTCTTCAAGAGAGTAAGGTCTTGGATGAAAAATCTCCTATTCCAACCACATTATAAGTATACAACAGAACTCCCTTGGAAATAGTTTATTTTTGCAATCATTGTAATACAGTCTCCATAGTGAAAATATTTAGGACAATTTTCAAAAGGCCAGGAATATAAGGGTAAAGTCTCAGTGCACCTTTCAGGTGAAGACTGGGTATCACGAAAGTCTGTGTTTCTTAAGATGTAACAGGCACGCTGCACTCAGCTGTGCCAAGTTCATCAGTGACCTGCAGGGTGGGGACCTGTGCCCCTGGGGCCACATGTGGCCTTGTTGGATCCTTGAGTGTGGGCTTTTGACTGAATCAAGATTTTATAGAACAAATCCTTTTATTAAAAAGGGGTTGGCAGAGAAAGATAAAGCTTTCCTTGCCCCTTTTGGTGCTTAAAAAAATAACAATCTTGAACTTGGAGGGCACAGGTTCCCCAGACCTACGCTGGGGCCATGCAGGGAAAGGCGCTCTGATTGCGTATCATTGAAAACATTTGGACACATTCATGGTACTTTAAAATCTGTGGTAAAGGCAAGGTCCACTAGACCAGATACGCCACTCAGACACCTCTCACTTACGTGGTTCCTTCCACCAATCTCAGAAACTCTGATTCTGCCCACAATAACCCAGCCAGGTGTGGAGGAGGTAGCCCGCATGCTTTTCTTTCATCTGTGGAAGGCTGATGCCGATCAGCCATGTGATTGCTCACGCCAGGGCAGGAATCCAAGGTGAAGACCAGAACCAGAGTCTAGCCCAACACGCTGAGATCCCAGCAGGGAGCTCTGACCACAGGAGCGCTTCTGCCAAGCCTGGGGAAGAGGCTCAGCTGAATGACATAGTAAGATGTATTTGCAAGTACCATGTGGTGGCTTTTTAAAATTTGAGGTCATTTTAAAAAATAGTAAACATGAAAACAACTTTCGCAATGAACATATTTGAAAGATGAGAAAGGTCGTGTCCATTTTTCACAAAAGAAGATGACGCTAGTACGCGACCAGTGGTGGTGAGGGCGGTGAAGATGAGAAATCGCAGCTATCCTACGTGGGCAGCCTGCTGTCTGCCGGGTGCTGGTGTAGGCACTGGACAGACATCCTCCCGTGGAATCCACAGGCCACTCCGCGGGGCAGACACTATCGCTTCTTTATACACGAAGAATTTGTGCTTAATTCTCTTGGATGGCTGACTCAGAATCAGAATTTAAAGCAAAGCTACAGTGAAATTGTACCCAGCCTGACACAAATTCCTAAAATAGTGAAGAATAATCCATCAACCTTGTGACAAATGATGTTGACAAGTTAAGCTGTCAAAGAGGTGTCTGTGAACCTTGCATTACTGATGGAAAAGGGATAATGCTTTTAATGCTGCTGACAACTCACAAGATACATGGCTACTCTGGAAAAGACATTTTACAAGGTGAGAGGATCCCCAGGGAGAAAGTGGCTGCAGACTTGCCACTGAACCACCTGGTGCAGGAGCCCGAGTAACAAACTAACAGAGAACCATGCATGAGAAACACAAGGGTGGAAAAAGCAGCCCCAGGCTCGGGCCTGTTTAAGCTGACACTGTCCACCAACCTCCCCCAGAAGCAAAGCTCCATGCATGAGACTTGGGATGACTGAGGAGCCAGAATGATCCCGAACAGGCGTTACTAAGAATTACCAAGAACAAAGCTTCCATCTCTATTTGAGAAGGCAGAGTTGGGCTACCCATTTTAAACCCTGGTCCCCAAATGGTCAAACATTATGCTGTATTTCTAATCATCTAAATATTACATACATTCAGCTCTGCAGAGACCTGGCTATCTGAAATAACTTAATGCATTTATTGCCTAGGGATTTTGAATTGTGGAGGTTTTATTCTGGTGTTCCAAGCACCCGTGGCATCTTTGAAAGGACACCGGCCTAGGAGTCTGAAGTCCTGGTCTCTAACCCCGGCTTTGGCACTGAAATGTTGTGTTGCGTGGGTGGACCGTTCCATCTCTCTATATCTCAGTCTTGGCTGTTGCAAAATCAATGGTGAAGGTTCCTTTAGCTCCAATAGAATCCAGGGAATCAGAAGGATGTGACCAGAGCGAACATAATCGTGGAGCATATGATTCAGCTTATGTAAGTGAGCAGTGTGGGAAGGCAAGGCAGCGGTATTAACACTCAAGTGTATTAATATCTCTGCCAATGGAGCACTATAAAAACATTCCATCTGAACACTATAAATAGGCTTCCAATTAATCATAATTTTAAAAAAACATAAATTGCTGTCGTGTGAGCTACATAAATTCCCACTAGGGTTACTGAAAATTGTGAGAATGCAAAGATGGATGGATGCAGTCTACTTATTCCAGGAATAGTTGGAACTTTTGGAATAAGGCCAGGATTAGGGAAAAATAAAACTTGCTTGACAAATTAAGTAGTGTCAGGAAGTTTAATACAATCTGTGACGGAGTCACAGTACAGGATTCTTTCTGTAAGAAGAACATTGTTCTGGGCAATGGCTTATATGCTCAAGAATGAGTTCAAACGAGCCCAACTTTACGTAAGAGCTCCAGCACGATCCAATTATCAGAGCATTTCTGTACCTTCCATAGGCAAGGAAGAAGATAACTCATTTATAAGGTACACAAATGCCCTGCTGGTAATGGTTTAACAAGCCTCACAATTTAAATGCCACGCTCTGAAATATCTCTTTGTTCCGGTGGATTGAGTCAGGCAAAATATCCATAATTGGGTCCTGCAGCGGGTCCTGGGGTTCTTCTGAACAGAGATGACATTTTCCACACTATTATGCAGGCTCTGCCTGATAATTATTCGAAGTTACATTGAACCTAAACTTTGCAGTTTAAACTTCCTTTGCATCTATTAACTCACTCACTTTCCCTAAATCCTGGAGCGGGTACAAGGAAGGCATTCCTATCCTTATCTTTGAAGAAAGGAAGTTGGGTGAGTGCAGATTAGTTGCCCAAAGTCGTGTATCTCAAAACAGACAACATTAACATTCACACTCCTGCCCTTTGACTGTTACCCAGGATGGCTGTACTCAAAAATTCCTTCTTGAAAACTTGTGGGTTAGTCCCCCCAAACCCACCGTCCAGGTCTACTGACCTGCCCTGAGGTCCTCAGGTCCTCGAGGTGAGCCAGTAAACATTACTCCAAGAGGACCCTGGGGAGCTCCTGAGAAAGAGTTCACAGCCCTAAAAAAACCTTTTCCCCTCAATTTTATCTTTTAATCAAAGAAGTCAGGCTCTAGGCATTGTCTGAGTTACCATAAACCTGGAATCTGCCTACAGCTAGTAATGGAGTTTGCAAGAGTTAAGATAAGACTCTAACAAGCCTGGTGTAGTGTGAAGGTGTTAAAGGGTGTAACAAGCCCACTGGGGGTGAAACTAGAAGATTCTGCAAGAAGGCTGATTGTAAAGCTTCTGTGAACTGCTCCACAGATACCGACTTAGATGTCTGTTAAGGATATAAAAGCAGGAACTTCCTTTATCATTTCCCCATCTTTTACACTTAGAAAAAGAAGTAAAAGACTCCACTACTTCAAGCAAACAATGAATGTCCATGTGATATTTATTCCAAGCTTCCTGATTTTTGTGAGATATTCACTTCCTGGAAAGCATCTTTACAAAAGAGGATTGTGGTAAAGTTCTAAATGATGATCATAGGATTTTATAATGGAAACTATTTTGTAACTCTGATAATTTTTTTTTTTTTTTTTGTGGTTTTTGGCCGGGGCTGGGTTTGAATTTGCCACCTCCGGCATACAGGGCCGGCGCCCTACTCCTTTGAGCCACAGGTGCCGCCCCAACTCTTTGATAATTTTAATACTTAATATAGTAATTTAGAATATGCCAGCAGAAAACTTGGTTGAAGTGACAACAACAAAAAAACCCCCATGCCTTAAAAATTGGAAATATCAGCAGGATTTCATAAAGACATCAGAGGAACAATGTATCTGTTTAGAAAGCACAGTGAGAACTTGGGGAAAGCTAAATGGGGACCAGTGATCAAAGAAAGAAATGAAACCCGGCAGTGTCCACAAAGCCACTCTCACTATATACACTATTTGCCAACCGATGTTATGTTGAAATCATGATCAGAGTAAACACACAGGATAAAAGTCCCCAATCTGTGCCATTTGCTTCAGCACTAGAAAACATTTCGGGGGCAAGTGATTGTTTAAAAATTTTATTTTTAGTAGGAAGAAAAATGATCGCCAAAGTGTATTTGTGAGCCATGGTTGGACTATTTTTGATGTCAGGAAATAGCGTGCCTGCATATCCTATTTATTTTAAATACTGTTCTGGTGTTCTCTATATAAACAAAAGTACATTTGAAATAGTTGTATCTTCACCCAAGAGTTAAAAATACTGCAGCCAAGCTGGGTGGAATACTTGAAAACAGAATTGCGAGAACCAGCATTTTCTGGAAAGCAGTTATCTCTCTCTGGATTATTTTACATCACAGTTAGTTACCTCGGTCACCAGTTTATGAAAAGAAGATAAACATGAAGCCATACACGGAGCTGATGCCAACAAAACCTGAACTTTAACTCCAGAATATTCCGTCCACATTGGCCCCACGTTAGGGGCCACACCAGCCTGACTGCTGGGAACAGCTGAAGCACACTGGCCTGGCTCCCGCCCTCCACATTTTCCATAGGCGTGTGGGACCCAGGATTTGGCTTGTAACAAGGCTTGAGTTCCTATCCCATCCCAATTCAGGAACTCACCAGAAAATTCCAGGTCATTTATCACTGCAGGGTGCCAAGGCCACGCTCAGGGAAGCTTCCGTGAGTGTGACTGCATTGAGCACACTGGGACACTCCCAGCTCTGCCTCACACTTTCTGTGAGGCGATGCAGAGCCACGGCTTTGAGAAAATCTGACTGAATGCTCTGTGAAGCCATGGAAAACAGTTCCCTCGCTCTACTTCCCTCAGGGGCAATCTCTTAAGGCCACATTCTGGCTAAAAATCTATGAAGATTTCAGGAGCACCAAATTGGTGCTTTGGACATCTTTTGGTACATTCTTATCATTCTGGAAACTCCAACACCCCATATTCTGTGATTTCCCCCGAAGATTCTGTTCCATGCAGTAATCACCAATCGTTCACCTACTACGTGCCAGGCATTCCCAAGCAAGCATACTTTCTAGGGGAGCCAGCCATGTAGTGGCATGTGAAGAAAGCCTGGTGACACGTGCCAGGTGGAAGGGGCCAGGGAGGACACAGGGAGCCTGTGCGTGACGTGGGAGAAGGGAAAGAGGGGGTGGGCAGTGCTAGCTTGATCCCTCCTCTCAAGGTGGTCTTAACTCACCAAAAATGTCCAGGACACTTCCAGAAGGACCTTCCACCTCCAGTCAGACAAATGCAGGAGTTAAGCACTGCACTGCCACGGGTAGCCTCAGGGCTCTGGGCCACCCAGGATCAAATCCCAGCCTCAGTCTGCCCTCACCACCTTGGGCAAGTTATTGAATCTCCATGTGCTTTAGTTTTCTCATCCATGATAATGATACCCTGGGATCCAGCTTCCACAGCTGTTAAGACGACTCCATGAGGTTAAGTGTAAAGGGCCACGGAGCCTGGCAGAATATTTTACTGACAATAAAGACCCTATTCTTGGACATCCACGCCAACCTACGGCCACCCATGTCCCAGGCATATCTTATTTAGTTAAGTTGGCTCTTATTGTTCCTCATTTCCACCTTTATTTGACACATAGGAAGGGGAATCCTCCATAAATAAACCTTTTTGGTTTTTTTTTGAGACAGAGTCTCACCCTGCGTAGAGAGCCGTGATGTCATAACTCAAACTCCTGGGCTCAAGGGATCCTCTTGCCTCAGCCTCCCGAGTTGCTGGGACTACAGGCACCCAACACAACACCCCACTAGTTTTTTCTATCTTTTTTTTTTTTTTTTTGAGACAGAACCTCAAGCTGTCACCCTGGATAGAGTGCTGTGGCATCACAGCTCACAGCAACCTCCAATTCCTGGGCTCAAGTGAGTCTCCTGCCTCTGCCTCCCAAGTAGCTGGGACTACAGTGCCCGCCACAACGCAAAGCCATCTTTTGGTTGCAGCCATCATTGTTGTTTGGCGGGCCCGGGCTGGATTCGAACCCGCCACCTCAGGTGTACGTGGCTGGGGCCATTACGTGGCTTAGCCCATTGAGCCACAGGCGCCGAGTCTTTTTTTTTTTTTTTTTTTTTTTGTGTAGAGACAAAGTCTCACTTTATCACCCTTGGTAGAGTGCCATGGCGTCACACAGCTCACAGCAACCTCCAACTCCTGGGCTTAGGCGATTCTCCCACCTCAGCCTCCCAAGTAGCTGGGACTACAGGTGCCCACCTTAACGCCTGGCTATTTTT
>CAUYRH010134527.1:0-14921 GCA_963574655.1 Perodicticus potto
TAGTAGCTCTATAGTTTTGCCTTTTTCAGAATGTTGTGTAGATGGTATCATACTTTCAGACTAGAGTTTTTCCTTTTTTTTTTTTTTTATGTATTATGGAAAGTTCAGACTGGCTTTTTTCACTTAGCAATATGTAAATATTCATTTAAAAAATGTCTTCATATAGCAACTGAGAAAATGCCAGGAAGGCTATGTTAATCAGTTTGATGAAAATAGTTCAGATTGTGTATGAAACCAGCACATTGTACCCCTTGATTTGCACTATTGTACACAGCTATGATTTAATAATAAAGACAATTAAAAAAATGAATACACATGTGGAAATTGTATATATGCACGAAGGAGTAATATAATGTATTTAAGATGAATAAATGAGTTACACATGTCAGCATAAGTGTATTTCAGATATATATAGCTAAATACAAAAAGCTGGTTACACAAACATACCTATAATATGCTAAATTTATATAAATAAAGTTCACACATATTTTTACAGACTTAAGCAAATATAAATTGGGTACTGTGTAGATAAACATCAAATTCATAATAGTAGGATGTGGACTTGGGGGAAAATATTCTATAGAATAGGATTTTCTAGTACATATTTACATAACTACATAAATACTCAGTATAGAGGAAGAGAGAAAAAAAGGAATAATACATACATCAAAGGACCCAGAAAGCAAAGTCCTTGAGAGGGCAAGTGGAAAGAGATGACGTTAACACAAAATAACTCAGTAAATGTAGCTGAATGAATGAGTAAATGGACCAGTAAATGCCCTTTGGCAATTCCTCTGGTTGGCCTGTATTTAACAACCTTTTAATTGTCCAAAATAATTAAAAACTTGGACCACTTTTCTCATGTTTATAAGTTCAACACAGTCTCTTTCTTTAAAAAAAGAAAAAGAGTATTCCTTTATGTTTGTAAAATACAGTTAAGACCATAGCATTCTTTTTCAGCTATTGATGTATATATTTATTGAACCCCCAGATTCCAGCTGCTATTCTAGGCAGTGCAGAAATTGCAGAGAAAAGTGCTTATGATAAATAATATTAAAAAAATCATACCGTGCTAAGAGATAGGGTATGATGCAATGTTAGCATTTTTAAGCAGATCTTTAAAGGTTATGTATGAACAGTCTTTAATGAAATGAGAGCGGGTATCCCATTTATCTAAAAAATTTACTTCAGTTATTTCTTCTGAACTGTATGAAGGTCTAGTTCAGTCTCCATATATCTGTGCAAAGATGAGATTAGTGTATCTCAGTTATTTTCTTTCACAAACTGTACTTTTCTCAGCTTTTTCCAGTTTCTTAAATATTGTAGATAGTAGAACACTTTACTTCCTTTATCTTATTCAGGTTCTAAGTTTATTTTAAATTTTAATTCAAGCACTATACTGATGTTGTGAAGAATAGATATTTAACTCATATGAAAGTTGCCCAATAAGTTAATACATGTTAGTCTAAAGTCTTTCATGAGCTAATGGAAGTGTTATGCTATAATTCATCTGATTATCTCCTCTTATTATTTATTTATTTATTTATTTATTTATTTTGAGACAGAGTGTTACTCTGTCACCCTGGGTGGATTGTCATGGTGGCATAGCTCATAGCAAACTCCAACTGTTAGGTTTGAGTGATATTATTGCCTCAGACTCCCAAGTATCTGAGACAACAGCCATGCATCACAATGCTCAGCTAGTTTTTCTATGTGTTTGTTTGTTTGTTTGTTTTGGTAGAGATGGGGTCTCACTTTTGCTCAGACTGGTCTCGAACTCTTGAGCTCAAGCAATCCTCCTGCCTCGGCCTTTTCAAGTGCTAGGATTACAGGCATGAGCAATCATGCCCAGCATCTCTATTTGTTTTAATACATTAAAGAAATTTTGTTTTCTGATCCACAATAAAATTTGTTCTTGAGTCAAGGATTCAATTCCTTTTAAGATCCTCAAGGACCTTTTCTACATCAGTTCTCTATTTTCTCCTTTCTTCTGCCTTTTTATTTGTATTTTGTATTCATTATATATATGTGTGTGTATATATATATACATTATATATATGTGTGTGTATATATGCACACACACATATATATAAACATATATACATATACATTTATATATACATATATGCTTACAATTTATGCCATCATAAAAAGGATCCTTTTATGATGTTTTATCATTTCCATACAAAGGTCAATAGTGTCATCTTTTCTACATCTCTTATTTCATTTCATCTACTTTGACTTCTAAAATATGTTTCTCAAGTTTATCAATTAGTTCCTAGTTAGAAAACCCAAAATATTTCAATCATTTTAGTATTTGATAACCCAAATATGAGAGCATTTTGGGCTTTCCCTTTTTCTTAAAACTCCTTTGTTTTCCCTGTTGGGAACCACTGTGTTTTGTTTTGTTTCTCCTTCTGTTTCTCTGTGGTAAATGTTTTAATTTCCTCTGCAGATTTTTCTTTCTTCGCTTCTCTCAAATACTGGTTTTGAAAGAGCTTTATTCTTGTTTGATTTCTTTACTTCACTTTCCTGGGAAAACATAGGTAATCCCATAATTTTGAGTGGAAAATGATTTCAACCTTTACAGCTAATGTAGAGTGATTCCTGTTGAGCTCGAACAGGATTGGAAATAACTTCATGCCCTGTAGGCAACTGGAACTGACAGGTACAAATGAAATTGTGTCCCTACCGTCTTTTCCTTCAACCAAACTTACTTTCCTCTTTCTTTCAAAGCCAGGGTAATCTATACTGTTCTGCAATTATTTGTCAAAAAATCACTTAGGTACATTCTATATTTCATTATTTTAAAACCTCAAATACAAATAGCACTAAATCATGATGATTTCTACTTAATAGTGTTTAAAACTTTCTACTATTTTCAAAGCACATCTCTCATACATGTTGGTCTTTCCGTTTCCACTGGGGATATTTTCTAATCTGTGCTACACAGCCTCCGATATAACATTTATAAAACACAAAATTAGTTATATCAACAAACGTTGTTCAATTGTCACTATTCTATTCAAGTTAAAAATCTGAATTATTTAGCAATCTATGCACGTCAATTACTGATTATGCTGCCTGGCCAATCTATACAATCTAATCTCTTTCTACTCCACCTCTAAAAAAATTGTACATTTTCATGTTGAATGCCACTGGACATGCCACATTGGCTCTTGTTTTCGTGTCATTCGACATGTCTTTTTTTTTTGTAGAAACAGAGTCTCACTTTATTGCCCTCAGTAGAGTGCCATGGCGTCACACAACTTGCAGCAACCTCCAACTCCTGGGCTTAGGCGATTCTCTTGCCTCAGCCTCCCAATTAGCTGGGACTACAGGTGCCTGCCACAATGCCGGTTACATTTAACATGTCTTTAAACAGTAGCCAAGCATTACTTCTTCTTGGAAATCATTGCCTCCTTCTTTGCCTGGTTTCTTAATTCTTTCTATACCCCTATAATAAAATATCACAGATTGCATAATTTATAAAGATCAAACATTTATTTATTAAGTTCAGGAGACTATGAAGACCAAAGAAAGGCACTTACAAGTTAGGGCCTGAAACAATGTGCTGTTCAAGGAAGAGGAATGGTAAATTCTCTTATGCAGAAGGTAAAAGAAAGAGAAACTTCTGCTATAAACTCTTTTTCTAGCATCACTAATCTTTTCTTGAGTGTTGAACCCTCATGATATAAACATTTCTCAAAAGATCCTATATCCCTTCACCTTACATTGCAGATTAACTTTCCAACATGTGGGTTTTAGAGAACAAATTCAGACCCTAGTAACTGGATATCTCTTACTCATCCTATGCAACAAAGTATAGAAATACCTCTCCTGGGAAGACTTGCCTAGATCGACTTGCTTCCATTTCTCATACCTTTGGCTTCCATAGTACCTTGGGAAACCATTATAAAAGAATTTTTACACAATATTTGTTATTTTTACACAATATTAGTTATTTTTTGCTCATGTTTCTGTGACTCCCTATTATATGTAGAGCTGTTTAATGGCACAAAAAAATTTTAAAGCATTTCACTTTGAAATAATTTTAGGTTTATAAAAATTTTTAAAAAGTACTTTACTAAGTTTCTGTTCATGTTAAAATCTTTCCTAACACATATTTATCAAAACTAATAACTAAACTGAAGACTTTATTCAGATTTCTTCCACTGGTTTTCTATTTTGTATCTCTTAATGGTAATTCTTGCCTCCTATTTAGTTATCAGACTCTAGCTTTCTCTACTGGCTAAGTCACTCTAACCAACCCTCAATATTTCAAAAATGTACTTATAGTTTTCTTGCACTGTCAATCTTTTCTGTTTTATGTTTCTTTCTGAATTTATACATACTGTTGTGTTCCTGTAAAATGTCTATTTGGTTGAGTTCCTTGAAGAAGTATAAATTGCTACATAAGACCAATCTACCATGGATAGTTAGTAGCCCAATCATGTAGGATATAACAGAATAAACATGAACTTGGTTTGGTGATAAAATAGATAAAAATGGGATAGAGCTAGCATGTTGTATCTGGGTGAGTTATTGAAGAAACAAGTTTCTGACAGTATCTAAAAACCTCAATTCATAGAACTGTAATTTTGTAAAATTGATTAGAAAAATTTATACATCACATAGAAGAGCAATGTGAATAAATTATCTGTATATCTATCTATCTATCTATCTATCTATCTATCTATCTATCTATCTATTTATCTGGCATGCATCCATGAGTACTGGTGAGGACTTAGAAGAGGATAACTAAATCTATAATCCGTTTTCATGTGGACTAATAATTATAAACATAAAAAGCCCTTCTAATTCATGCCTGCAGTTGGAAAAGGGCTTCATACAATCTTCTTTACCTCAGAAAAGAACAGAGAGTAGAGAAGAGAAAGAGAAGCTACTCCACAAGTGATCTGAAGTATAACCATTTAGCACAAGGGTTGGCAAACATTTTCTACAAAAGCCTGAGTAATAGATATTTTAGACTTATAGGATATGTATGGTCTGTTGCTACTATTCAACTTTGACTTTATAGCAGGAAAGCAGCTGGACAGTACCTAAACAGATGGACATTACTGTGTTCCAATAAAACTTTATTTGTAAGAATAGCAGAAGGCTAGATGTGGCTGGAGGGTTGTAGTTTACTGACTCCTAATTTAAAACGGTTAGATTATATATAAGAAAAAATCGTTTCTAAAGTACACAATAATTTCAGGACAACAGGCTCGGCACCAAAAATACTTAAAATCCAAGTGCTCTGTCTTTCATTACATTGTAATTCACAATTTGCCATACTTCTCCATAGGAATAAAAACAGAACAGTCATCTTTAAGCTGTAGACTATTAACAATAATTCAAGGGACACTGAGAGATCTTAAAAGCTATAATGAACATATTTGAAATAATGACCTTATTCTTTCAAGCAATGGCTAATTTTATCCATTTGTTAATAAGTATGTGAAAATTACTAAAATTTGTCCCTATTTTCTCCCCATTTCTATTTGTTGTCTAGCGCTTGACTAGAAAGAGAGGGCCAAAAGGAATGAATTTTTTCTCTTATATATTTTCTTTGTACATTGCTCCTTAACCCTTCCAGGCAAATGGGACATCATAATAAAATTGCTCTTAAAGAGAGACAAAGAGATACACACAGAGAGAAAATGAAACTGCTTTGAAGTATCTTTCCATTTGTCATCATTATTCAATGTTAGCAAAGATGGCATCTATAAATAGGGGATTCTTGGTGGGGCTAGAGCACTCTACTTTGTGTATGAGGCCTGGAACAGGACAGGAGAAACTATTGTATAGTACGGATAAATTTGGACCTAAAATATTTCTCCATCCTGGCAACACATCAAAAATAATAGTACTATTATATAAAACTTTGGTCTTTGATGCCTTGAACAAAATTTATGGAGTAAAACAACTAAGTAAACTTACATTATCCCTTAGGGGAAGTTCTATAATTGCCTAAGCATAAAACCATTTCTAAACACTTCACTGATATATACATACACACATATATATATATATTTGGCACCAAGATTTTGGTTATACGAAAGACTGAAAATGTTTGGAATCATAAAATTATGTAATTTATGAAATTATATGTTGATTGATAAACCTACATTTAAATATTTATCAAAATGATGAATCTGTCCATTAACCAGGGAACCATGCTACTTTCTCATCCTTTAGTTTTCTACGTATGAGATAGTCATGAACATTGATTGGGAACCTTGACCATACAAATGTAAACTGTGCGAAATAGTGAAACCCTTCAGTGAAGGTAACAATACAGGCAGATTAAGTCATCAGACTAAGTTGATGGGATATGGGAGGCTTTGAAAGAATAGAAAAATGATATGTATGTTTATGAAATGCATGTTAAATACATTAGAATAGGATTAGTGAAATTGAAGAGTAAGATTTGTCTTTTGTCTTCAACTTTAATAGCTGGAAAAGGACACAAGAAATGCTATGCTACCATGAAATGGACAAATACAACTTTGAGCTGAAACCCTTACCAGGAAGTGACTTTTCTATCAACATGAATTTAAAATAGTCTTTGATCTACAGCTGCTAGCACAGAGAATGCAGTCACAGATAGCATATTCAGGAAAGAACATTTTTTTATTATGCAGAGACCAAAAATTGTGGAGTTGTGTAGACATTTTCTCTAACAAACCCTTTTTAGCGCTTATGGGAAGAAGCTATCCTTCCAGGTCATTACCATGATGAGATTTAAAGAGAGCTTCAAAGTGGTCAAAACAAACATCTACACTAATAATAAAGAATGAAGAATAAAGGACTGAAAATGATGGCTGCAGTCCATGGTAATCAGAACAGCAAATGAGCCACTTGAGACCTCTCAAAAAGATGTGGAAATTTGATATACAAGTAGCGTTAGAATAAAGACTTTTTGATTGATTGTATTTGATTAGAATTTCTACCAAGTTTTTAGAGAGGCATAAAAATCAGAAAATCTATCAAATAACTATCTCCCCTGAAAAGAAAGAAAAAACTAGCAAGAACTACAAAAGAAAAGCTCCAGCACGCCCAAATGGTCACACAGGGAAATTCTACTCAAAATGCAAACAGAAGATTATTTCAATGTGACATTCTAATTGACAGAAGGTGAAGGAAAACTTCTAAATAAATTCTATAAAACTGATCATTAAGTTAGATAAAGAAAGCACCAAAAATCCTACCTAATTAATAGATTAATCTCACTATAAATATCTGTGAAAAAATACATAAAAGAATCATGAAAAAAGATAAATCCAACAGAATCCACTGTTCACATTAAGTAATCAGTGAATTATACTTAAATGAAGAATGATGTCAACAGAATCCAATGCAAATTTCTCTTAAAAATGATTAGAAAAACAGTAATTGTTGGTTACTTTCATATATGTTCACAAACACCACTCCCCCCACAAACACATATACAATTTTTTAAATGTAGAAACACCAGAGATATTTCCGCTAAGGTTAAAGAAAGGACAGCAAACTCCACTGTTTGTTGAACAATATTTTTGAGATATCAACTGCTATAATTGGAGAGAAATCAATGAAAGGCATAATAATTGGAAAAGGGGTAAAATGAGCTATATTTGCAGATTATAAAGTAGCATGCATAAAATATTATGACAAGCTCATATATACAAAACAAAAAGAATTCAGTAATGTGCAATGGTATAAAATAAACCTACAAAAATCAATAGGGGAACAGCAGGTACACACTCTCTCATTGAATGCTGGTGAGAATGTACAGACACTTTGGAAGACAGTTTTGCAGTTTATTATAAAGTTAAACATAAACTTAGCATCTAATGCTGGAATCCCACTTCAGTAATTTATCCAAGTGAGTTGCAAACCTATGTCCACACAAAACTCAACATGAAAATGTGCTTTGAGCCTTAATTAAAATACGAGAGAGAGAGAGAGAGAGACTACCAAATTTTCATTCAAGAGGAAAATGGGTTATCTGTGGCATAGTGGTACAATGAAATACAGTAAGTGCTGAACAACAAAAGGAAAGAGACATTGATTCATCAAGAAACATCGATGAGGGGCAGCGCCTGTGGCTCAGTAGGTAGGGTGCCGGCCCCATATACTGAGGGTGGTGGGTTCAAACCCGGCCCTGGCTGAACCGCAACAACAACAACAAAAATAGCTGGGCGTTGTGGCATTTGCCTGTAGTCCCAGCCACGCGGGAGGCTGAGGCAAGAGAATCGCCTAAGCCCAGGAGTTGGAGGTTGCTGTGAGCTGTGTGACGCCATGGCACTCTACTGAGGGTGATAGAGTGAGACTCTGTCTCTACAAAAAAAAAAAAAAGAGAAAGAAAAAAAGAAACATGGATGAAAGTTAAACGTATTTTGCTAAGAAAAAATACCTAAGTCAAAGGCTACACATACCGTGTGATTCCATTTGCATGATGATCTGTAATAAGCAAAAACATGGGGATAGAAAACAGATTGGTAGTTGACAGGAACCGGAGTACCAGAATGGTCAATGCCAAAGAGAATTTCAGTGGGAAGAAACTCTTTCATATGGTCCTGGGGTAGCAAACACCAAATATTTGTCAAAATTCTCAGATTTATGCATTTAAAGAGCTTTAATATATGAAAACTAAAAACAACCACCGCAATGGAATGTAGATGTTGACAGATGAATTGAACTACATTACAAATGTTTGATGTAATCAAGTGGTTGGGATCAAAAAAGAACTGATGTCACAAACTTTGTGAAATGGGATTTTGACTGGAAATTGTAAACTTAAAGACTAAAGAAACTATACGTGAGCACTCTATTATAATTTGACAAAATTGTATCTCACTAGAGTATGGTTTAATTATTCTGAAGTCTTTTACAAATACAATGGGGGTAAGCAAATATGTAATTGAGTAGTGCATGATGAGAGCCAGGTATCTTACTGTCAGTAAGGGAAGTGAGGGGCAAGGGAGAAGGAATAAAACTGGTGGTGCTGCATTAGAGTTAAAAACATCAGTGTGAACTCTTATTTAGCTCAGGGGCTCAATACGGAAATGATGGTAGCTAATGTGTGTACATACATTGGTTAATACTCATTGAGAGGGCCTCTGTGTAAGAGGCGGTGACACCTGAACAGCAACAAGGAAGCCCAGTGCCTAGATTTCTGTTTCTAGAAACCATCTTTTAGTAAAATGAGTTTCTCCTGGGCTAATCGCAAGGTGGTGGCAGAAAAGTAAAAGGTAAGCCTGGATGCCACTTGTGTGACTGACATTTGCTATGTGACTTATCCTAGAAAGTAAGGAAATAAGTAAAAAATGGAGAACAGAGAGAGCAGCTTGAAGAACGTTTCATTGGCTCAATGTAGGAAAATTTTTGCATGAAAATGAATAATTATGATAATAGACTATAAAATGACAATTTAAAATATATTGATCCACATGGATAATTTTTGAAAATAAACCATGGGGCAAGAAGTTAACTCTATGGGTGGTGAGTAGCATATAAATGTGGAAGGAATCCATAACACGAGTATCGAAAGCATTGGCTAACATCTACTTAGGGAACTGTATGTGCATAGTCTTAAATATCATCTCATGAATTTCATGCTAATTACCAGGAAAGATGCCTTTATAATGGAGAAATTTAGTGAATGCCACCATAAAGAAACAGTAAAATTTGTTATCATCAATAATGTGATAAAACTGGCATCCTATAACATTTTGCCAACGTTAAAAAAAACACACACACACACAATCTAATTAGAAGGAAGCAATTAGACATCTAATTTGAGGCTCATTCTATAAAACAACTGGCTTGAATTCTTAAAAGACATCAGTGTACTGAAAGACAGCCAAGAAAGGATAGAAAATGGTTTCAGTTTAAAGTAAACAGACATTACAACAAAATACAATACAGGACTCTGAATTTTACAATAAAACTTCAGTGGATGTGACTGAGAAAATTTGGAAAATTTTGGATAAGGTCTTTATAATAGACTATAATTTCCAATGAGGGTTACTTTTGGGGGGCATGATAATTATATTGAGCTTCTATTTATGTGGAAAAATAGCATTGCTCTTGGGACATACAGTACCTGCTAAAATATTTAGGGGTATGTTGTCATAATGGTCTAGAAGGAAAAAAGATTCCATGTCATTATCTATCTCCCTTCCCCCCAATCATCTATCTGTGTTATCTATGAGTCATCTACCTACACAGTGAAAGAGAGACAGGAAAACTGACTGAAATAGAGAAATATAAAACACATGTGATAAAATGGTATAATTAACTGGCCTCGGTGAAGATATGTGGATGCTGATTATAGCATTCTTTCAACTTTTCTATAGATTTGAAGTGTTCCTAAGAAAAGTTTTTGGGAATTAATAAACTAATATTTATTTGACTTCTTGTGCATTTTTGAATAATAGTCACCAATATTTTAAGAAAATGTTAGAGGGAACTCTGATACATAAATAACCCTAATAACCTTTCTGTTTTGAAGTATGTGTACACACGCAAATGCCCTCCTATCCTTTCACTCATGGATTCTAAGACAACTCTAAGGTACCCTACATCTATGGACCCTTTTAAAAATGACATTGCCATTCTTTCATATAGTTTAATATGACAGTGAAACAGATAGTTCTCATAGAAAAATTTTTCAGTAAAATACTTTTAAATGTTAATATTCGATACTTAAAAATGGAAGTACTCGGCTCAGCACCTGTGGCTCAATGGGCTAAGGCGCCAGCCACGTACACCTGAGCTGGGAGGTTCAAATCCAGCCCGGGCCCGCCAAACAACAATGACAGCTGCAACCAAAAAATGGCTGGGCGTTGTGGCTGGCGCCTGTAGTCCCAGCTACTTGGGAGGTGGAGGCAAGAGACTCGCTTGAGCCCAGGAATTGGAGGTTGCTGTGAGCTGTGATGCCACAGCACTCTATGCAGGGTGACAGCTTGATGCTCTGTCTCAAAAACAAAAACAAAAAGTATGCCCCTCAGATACCAACAGTTTTACATCTTTGTGGTAGCTTGTTCATGCCTACAGTGAAGAAGCCTAGAGAGCAAGTAGAGATAAAATTACAAAAGGCGTTTTCTACAACTTGTTGAGAATTGAATATTTTTCCTTGCAAGAAGTGGTCTAAAGCCTGGAAAGAGCGGTAGAAGCTGGCCTGTTGAATATAGTGAATGACAAGAGAGTTCCCAAGTCTTGAGCAGCATGTGGTCAAACATTGTCTTGCAAAAGGACTGACCTGTCTGTATTGACCAGTCTTGGCTGCTTAAATTGCAAGCCTCCCCTTCATGTCATCCACTTGGTCATAGTAGTACTCAACTGACCAGGTTTCATGAAGCCGTAGTGGATAACACCAGTGCCGGACCACAGACAGACGCTGTCAGCCTTTTTTGATGAATATTCAGTTTTGGACTATGTTTCAGCCCTTCCTCTTTATCTAACCATTGTGCTGAATGCTTCTGATTGTCAGAAAGAGTCCATTTTTCACCACATGTAACAATACAGTGCAGAAACAGTTGCCTTTATGTTGTGATAGCAAAGAAAGGCAAGCTTCAGATGATTTCTCTTCTAATGCTTGTTTAATTCACATGGAACCCATCCACGCAGCTTCTTTACCTTGCTTATTTGTTTCGAATCGTCCAACAATACTGGAATAGTGACGTTGAGCCTTGCTGCTAATTCACATGCGGGTTGAGACAGGTTCACTTCCACTACAGCTTTTAGCTCATCATTATCCAGCTTGGTGTCAGGTTCCTCATGTGGCTCATTTTCAAGATTAAAATTAACAGAATGGAACTTCTCAAGCCATTGACGTACTGTGCGTTCATTAGCCACATCCTTTCCAAATGCCTCACTGATACTCTGAGCTGCTTGTACTGCACTGGTTCCATGATGAAAATAACATCAATTTATGACTTAATCCATAGTTTCACAAAAATTACTCTAAATTTTTTTTTTTTTTTTTTTGGTAGAAACAGTCTTACTTTATCGCCCTCAGTAGAGTGCTGTGTCATCACAGCTCACAGCAGCCTCCAACTCCTGGGCTTAAGTGATTCTCTTGCCTCAGCCTCCCCAGTAGCTGGGACTACAGGCGCCTGCCACAACACCCGGCTATTTTTCTGTTTTGCAGTTTGGCGGAGGCCGGGTTTGAACCCACCACCTTCAGTATATGGGGCCGGCGCCCTACTCGATAAGCCACAGGCGCTGCCCCTTACTCCAAAAGTTTTTTGAGAGAGAAGGACAAACCAAAGCATGCCCTTGAAAGAATGAGGATGTACCTTCACAATAAAAATAAAACAAGTGTTAAAGAGAAATGTCAGAGAGATCAATTTGTCAAACTTAGGTACTTGTGGAAATCAGACTTTTCATACCCTTTTTTTTCCTTCAGCTTAAACAACAGAAGGTGCGATTTGTCATATGCTTATTACACTTGGCCACAACTGAGAACAGAACTTGTCCAAAATGTCAGGTCCAGGGCAAAGCACCAAAGGGACTGTTTGGATGGGAGCAAGGTGGGTCTCTCGAGGGTGATCTTGGCAATGGGATGGAGGTGACATCAATCTTAGATCTTCTGAGAGGCAAGTTCCAGACAGCACATGCCGTCCAACAGCTTGTAGCAGAGTCCTCAGCCTCCGGCATCTCATGTTCTGCATGTGCACGGGCGAGTGGTTTACTGGGACCTCTGCCTCATCTTTCTTTCACGCTTCAGCTTACGCACCTGCTTCTTCCTCCACTTGGCTCTCCTGGCCCAGGGTTTCTGGAAAGATGGCACTAAGGTTGAGAGTCAGACATTTCATACTTAATGACGCACAACAAAGGATACTACCTGAAAATAATACGTCTTAAGAAGCATTATAAATGATTCATTAAGTTGCCCTGTTAGGATAGCAAAAATGCCTACAACTATTGTTGCTAATATTTACCTGAATTTTCCGGGCACAGTGGCTCACTCCTGCAATCCTAGCACTATGGGAGGCTGAGGAAAGTGGATTGCTTGAGCTCAGGCGTTCAAGTTCAGCCTGACCAGGGGGAGATCCGTCTCTACTAAAAATAGAAAAAAAATTTAGCTGGGCATTGAGGCAGGTGCCTGTAATTCCAGGTATTTGGGAGGCTGAGGCAAGAGGATCTCTTGAGCCCAAGAATTTGAGGTTGTTGTGAACTGTGATGCCTTGGCACTCTACCAAGGGAGACAGAGTTAGATTCTGTCTCAAAAAAAAATTGTTTTATCTGAATACATGAGTTTACTGAAGCAGAATTGGGGGGGAGAAGATAATTTTACACAAAATACTTGGAACTGTTCCTTAAGAGCCAGCAGTTTTTAAAACATTTTATTCTAGTCAGAGGTATGTAAAATAGACTGGTTTGTCTTTAAGGCTTTCAGTATTTTTTCCCCTTGGTGAATTTGAAACGTCCTCAATAACTTTCAACTCAAGTAATTCTCTTTGGTTAGGAGCCAGAGGAAAGCTGCTATACCACAGCCTCTGCTATGAGCTATTTGGTTAGCTGAAATTTCCATGTTCAGATTTCATATTTTTTATAACAATGTAAAAACTCCATCTGATTTGTCATATTAAAATCTTTTCTGACTTTTCCCCATTATTAAAAAAAAATTCAAGGGTTTTTATAACTACAATATTGGGACATTTTTAAATAATTCCATTTTCTTTACCCACTAACGTTTTAAATCATGTTCTCCTTTCATTTTTCCCAGTGTGAGTTCATATTGTACATGATTGTTTTTACTGAGTATGTATGTGGTGAAGATGCCTTCTTTTCTTTCTTTTCTTTTCTTTTCTTTTTTTTTGTGACAGAGCCTCAAATTGTCACCCTGGGTAGAGTACTGTGGCATCACAGCTCACAGCAATCTCCAACTCCTGGGCTTAAGCGATTCTCTTGCCTTTGCCTCCCAAGTAGCTGGGACTACAGGTGCCTGCCACAACGCCTGGCTATTTTTTGGTTGTAGTTGTCGTTGTTTGGCAAGTCCAGGCTGGATTCGAACCTGCCAGCTCTGGTGTATGTGGCTGGTGCCTTAGACGCTTGAGCTACAGGGTCCGAGCCAAAAGATGCCTTCTTTTCACTTAACATTTATTAGACACATTTGGATGTTGTAACTTAAATTTAATAATTAACATTATGGTTAACAGTACATTAACTTGATCATTTTTTAAATTTCAGATTATTACAGGGGTACACTTGTTTTGATTACATAGTCTATTTTGTACATTTGAGGTCAAAGTTATAAGTGTGCTTTTTACCCAAACACATTGATATTTTATGTAATCATACACACTATTAGTTCTTTTGTTTTATTAATGTTTTTCTCTTTTTGATAAGGCTGCACATTGTGGGGTTTTTTTTTCTCAATTTGAATAACTTTAGGATAAATTGAACCTTATTCTAAATTCCCAGGAATAGAGTGGTTTGAATATAACAATGCTTGTCCAAATACTTTCCAGACCAATTTAGAATGTGTCGAATCAATAAAAAATGTTACCACCAGGGTGGCGCCTGTGGCTCAAAGGAGAATGTCGGCCCCATATACCAGAGGTGACAGGTTCAAACCCTGCCCTGGCCAAAAACTGCAAAAAAAAAAAAGTTACCACCATTATATAAATAAGCATATTCCACTAGCACATCAATCTTTGACATCAGTGTCATGTTTTAATTCTTGTTAGTTTATTGGATACTCCATTGATTTGAGATGCATTTCTTTGATTATCAAAAAAGATGTGAAAATTCTTCTTGTTTTTTTTTTTTTTTTTTTTAGACAGAGCCTCAAGCTGTCACTCTGGATAGAGTGCTGTGGCATCACAGCTCACAGCAACCTCCAATTCCTGGGCTCAAGCGAGTCTCCTGCCTCCGCCTCCCAAGTAGCTGGGACTACAGGCGTCTGCCACAACGCCCAG
>CAUYRH010134529.1:0-11149 GCA_963574655.1 Perodicticus potto
AAAAATAGGGACAGAGACCAACTGAACAGAACAGAGAACCTAGATTTAAAACTACCTACCTACAGGCAAATCATGTTTAACAAAGCAGATAACAACATACATTGGAGAAAAGAAACCCTATTCAATGAATAATGCTGGGAAAATTAGAGAGTCACATGGAGAATGAAACAGGACTCTGTCTCTCACTGCTCACAAACATTAAGTCAAGACGTATAAAAGACTTTTTCTTATTTTTTATTTTTTTATTTTTCATTGAGTCATAGCTGTGTACAATAATTCAGTCATGGGATGCATAAAACCATAAGAATTCTTGAAGAAAATGTAGGTAAAGCTTTTCTAGATAATAATCTACGCAAAAAATTTATGACTGAGACCCAATGGCAATTACAGTGACACCCAAAATAAATAAATAGGACTTTATCAAAACTTATATTTAAAGCCAGTATGATAAATGTATATTATCATGGGAAATAGGCATAGTGTTAAAAGTGTGCAATGGCACAACTTTGTAAGAGAACCTAATTCCCTTTATTTCAGTTTTTTATTCATAATGCACTCTTTGACATTAACTAATTTTACATGTGACTTCTCAATTGTAGAAAGAAAGTTTATTGGCAATTATGCATTTTCCTATACAAACTTATACTCTTAATTTCCCTTTGTTCAGTACCAATCATAAAATAAATTTGTATAATCTATGTTAACAGTAGATCACATACTAAGAAGTAAATTTTTTAAAACAACAATGAAACTTTTAATTTTGATTCAATTTTATAATTAGTGACTAGAAATAAATAATTGAAGCCAAAATCAATCCTTCAAAAATTGACTGTATTTTTTATCATTTTATGATGATTGTGCTGTTAAGATATAGCTACAGAATTGATTGCCTCATGTTGAACCTATAAAGGATAAATTCAATTGCATATGAGGTCAATCTCTGTTTTCCCTCAAAGTGTGTTATCACTCAAATGAGTATGAGAAATGAGTATCACTCTCTTGGCTAGAACTCAAGCACAAATATATTTAATCAGGTAAAATTATAAAATGGCTTATGGATGCACTAAATATACTATATAGCATTCCTAGGGCTAATGAATATAATTCAGGGATAGTTTTAATATCCCTATGGAATATCCAATTTGAACAGATGCTCCAAAATTTCGTGGTGCTTTTTATCCTACAGCACCTTAAGATTTGCAAAAGACCAGTATCTTTGTCTTCATGGGCCTCTTCAAATATCCTTTCCATTTCATATTCTTCTAGAAATTTGACAGTTCTTGAACAAAATTCCCCTTTAGCTCTCTAAAACGGAGTTCTCTCTCTTTATCTCTCTCTTACACACGACCTCAGGTCCTAGTAGTATCCTTTGTAATTCCTTTTGCTATTTTTCAAATAAGTTCTGTTTCTCCTACAGAGTTCCTGTTTCTCTAAGATGGATGTTATGAGACTAAACCCCATTTATTGAGTTGTATATTGATTTCCATGTCAAGTCCCACCTTCTCATCACATTTATACAAGGCCTTCATGTCTAGATCACTTTCCTCCTCTCTTTTACTACTCTTGCCTTGATTTTTAGTTGTCTTCTATAACCATGCATATATTCCACAAATACCATGATATCTCAGATACATTTTTCAACTCTCTCTCTCTAAAACATGTATGTAGTTATGTTGTTACAAAAATTGTAGTTTACAAAAATTGTCTACTGAATATAGAAAATCATGATTTGGGAGAGAGTATGAACATTTCAGGAACAAATTCTTAGATTAGGTAAGAGGTGATGGAAGACAGAATCTAGTATATCTGTAAAAAATGGCCTAAGATAGACTATAAACTTTTATCTATGGAGATAGGCATCTTTCACCTGGGGTAGGGCTTTGCTCAACTGAATATAAATTAAAAGAAAACTAAGCAAAGGATTTGTAGGCATATGCCAGAAATTGTTATAATGATAGGCCATGAAATCTAAATTAACTAAAGAGTAAGGGAGAATAAAGGTGAGAAAGGGAGAATGACTACATGGACTGTTGATCCAGATGAGTTAAAAAACTTTCAGAGTGATATTATTATAATTCCTATGATAAGAGGATAAGTCAAAAAATTGGTGATAAGGTCAAAGCATTGAGTGCTTGAAATCCAGATTTTGGAAATGGTGCAGTTATTGTAAATAAGGTTTGGTATATGATCATAGTTGATATTCAGTTAGCGAGCACATTCTTGGTCATTAAAGAATTTAATTTATAAGAAAGTCCCTTTTTGGAAAGAAGTTTGGAGAATACTCAAGGAACTAAAAGTAGACCTACCATTTGATCCTGTAATTCCTCTACTAGGCATATACTCAGATGATCAAAAATCATTTTACAACAAAGACATTTGCACCAGAATATTTATTGCAGCCCAATTCATAATTGCCAAGTCATGAAAGCAGGCCAAGTGCCCATTGACTCATGAATGGATTAACAAATTGTGATATATGTATACCGTGGAATACTATGCAGCCATAAAAAGATGAAGACTTCACATCTTTTGTTTACCTGGATGGGGATGGAACATATTCTTCTTAGTAAAGTATCTCATGAATGGAAGAAAAAGTATTCAATGTTCTCAATACTACTATGAAATCAGAAGATAATCACCTACAGATTCATACAAATGATAAAATATAACTGCAGTCCAGAAAGAAGGTGGAAAGAGGAGGGAAGGAGGAGGGGAAGAAGGAGGTTGGAAGAAGGGAGGGTATTTTGTGGGACCTCACCTAATGTGCATAATGCAGTGGTACATTTCAAAACTATTAAGAATAAAGTATAAATGTCTTACCACAACAAATAATTAAGTGAGGTGATGGTTTGCTAATTGGTTCGATGTAAGCATTTCACATTGTATATCAAATCAGCACACTGTACTCCATTAATGCATTAATGTATACAGTTATGATTTAATAAAGAAAAATAGAAAGCATGCTCAAAATAAAGCAAAATAAGAGAAAGTTTTCTTCTACACAAAATAATCTAATAATTTGCATTCTGTTTTATAATAATAACAAAAATTATTCTTAAAATTTTAAGATACTTTTATTTGTCATTTACTAATCTACACTCTAGAACAACCATTATGCACTCTGAATAGCTTCAATTCTTCTACTTAGGCTATGCAAATCTGATCGAACATACATAAACTTTGCCTGGAAAATATGATTATATGCAAAATTAGCACATACATAAAATTTTAAGGGATTCGTGCTCTTTCTGATATGTATCATTGGATCTCTTAGGAGAAGTGTGTGTTATAGCTGTGTTCAGGATCACATTTTTCTAGTAGCTTTTAGCTGCTGATGAACCTTTCATTTTGAATTTTAAGCATTACTTGTAAGATGACAAAGGCACTTTAGTGGTAGAAACTGTCAAATTAGCTAAATTGCTATACTTAAGCTGTCTTATACTAATGAGAATTCTCTTTAAATAGAGACAGGTGCATACTGAAACATATTTTCTTTCTCAGCTCTACATCATGGAATCCAAGCTAAACTCAACTAATGAAATGAACACAGAAAATACCACTGCCAAATCCAATATGGTTTATTTTCCTTAACTAGAGATATTTAAAGTCTTTATACTTCAAGTTTAAATTATGTATTTCTTTTACTTCCAAGTTATGCTTTCTGTGGGTCCTCCTCTGTTTCCTGTGGCTTTTTATTTTTTGAGACAGGTTCTCATGCTGTTGCTTGGGATAGAGAGAAATAGCATCACCAAAGCTTATTTACTGCCATCTCAAACTCTTAGCCCTAAGTAATTCTTTTACCTCAGCCTCCTGAGTAGCTAGGATTGCAAGCACCCTCCCGCCCAGCTAATTAAAGCAAAGGGGGAGTTCTCATATTACTTTATTTTGGTTCCTGAAGAACATCTTTTATTCCTTTTCTATAACACATCATTATAGTGATGGCTCATAGTTACTTTCAAAATTGTAAGAAGATATTGAAAAGTTCATCCCAAGAAAACTCATTGTTCTAGTTTTAACTATCCACTGCTACCATGAAGCCTTATTTTCAATTGTGTCATTTTATAATGATAACCATTGTTTATGAAGATAAAATTAATGTATTCAAAATTTTCAGGTGATCTATACTTTTGTAAGAATAATTTTAAAGCTGTTACTGGAAAATAAATGTACAGATCAGTACAAAAATTAAAACTATTGTTTTAATCTTTCAAAACACATAAAATCTTAGAAGTTATAAAAATTCTGAAAAAGATTATAAAAATAAAGTATGCATAAACATTGTTAATCTTTACAAGTTTACTGCTTAATATACACTTTCTTTAATGAATACATACATGTTTTTAGCAACTAAAATATTTCCTCTTTCTGGATGAAAATCAATTTTATGATTATATCATTTGATAATTTTCTTACAGATTTTATCTCATGGATGTTTTCCAATAACGTTTAAAGGAATAGCCAGGCGCGGTGGCTCACGCCTTTAATCCTAGCACTGTGGTAGGCTGAGGCGGGAGGATTGCTTGAGTTCAGGAGTTCAAGACTTGTCTGAGTGAGAGTGAGACCCTGACTCATGAAAAAAATGGAAAAACCCAGCCAGGTGCAGCAGCAATGCCTGTAATCCTGGCGGCCTCAGAGGCTGAGGCGGCAGGATGCCCACAGCCCGAGTCTGAGGTTGCAGTGAGCTACGACGCCTTGACACTGCTCAGGGCATAGGGTAGAACTCTGCCTGGACAAAAAAAAAAAAAAAAGGCAACGTTTAAAGGAATAATTCAGTTCTACAGTTTTAGCAGAATTGACTAATTTTCCTTCTGTAAATATTTGATACTTATTACCCTTAGCTCTGCAATTATATATTACTTGATGAGGAAGAGTTCAGGCTATGGATTCAGAATATCCATGTTGCATTCCACTCTCTATATACTATACAACCTTGGGTAAGTCACTTAACTTCTTTGTGAGTCATACTATATTCACCTTTTAAATATGATTAATAATAATAATACCTATGTTTAAAGTTTGTTGCAATGATTAAATGACACATAAAGAGACAAAGTTTCCTGGACTATTTCAAGTGTTCAATTCATAGCCAGCATTATTTCTGAAATGTTTGAAGTACATGAAATAATCAAATAGCTATAAATAAATGTTAGCAAACATAAATTGCCATGTATTTACAGCTAGTAATATAAGTCCATTTACCCGAGTTCCAGCTCCTTTGCTAGTTGCCCAATGAGCATATCTTCTTGGATGGATTCTGTCATAATGAACTTAACAGATGCCAAAGCAAATACACACTTCCCATCCAAATTTGTTCTTTTCATAAAAACTTTCTCTATTAAGTTCCTAGTCACAGCTAAATTTTGGAGTCATCCTTTGTTTATTCATTTCCTTCATTTAATATTCTGAGAGTATAGGTTTATAGTCAATTTCTTCCAATTGGACCAACTGCAACAACTAGCATTAATACCTCTTTTGTTTTAATACATAATGTTTTCCTTTGATTTATCTTTTTACATATTATCTTCTTAGGCTTGCCTCCATAATGTGCCATTTTCATGACCATATCATTGGCACACTCTTTCCTTAGCTCATTTATGCTTTATTTTCCCATGTAAACACCTTTATCCTGACGGCTTCAGCTCCTACTAAAATTTGTGTCATTTGCTGCAAATTTTGTTCTGCATTTTGGTTTCATGTATCTAATTGCCTAACAGATGTTAATGAAGATCTTAACTTCACACATGTGTGAAACAAATTCATTATTTTTCTTCCAAAAACATTTTCTTCCTTTGGTATGTTAGAGGTTTTCTTTTCACCTGGTTTCTCAAGTTAGAAACACTTGAGTGATTTTTCATAACTTTCTCTTCTCTCGTGCTTGACATATGATTAATTTTCAAATCTGTTTATTTGATTTGATTTGCATCATATTTATCACATCTCTGTAGTCTTTATACTTACTGCTATACAGAGGTGGAGAGTTCCATCCACTCAGACTCTTCCAATTGCATGGTAATTATTCTTCTCTTTGTATCTTTCTTGCCCCTCTCTTAATTCTGATAGACACTTTGGCCAGCTTTCTTAAGAATACTTGTTATCTTAGGTCCCTTCACTTCTGGAGTTCTAATTTTAAGGCATGGATGATGGTCATCCTATATCAAAAAAGTAATTTTACAATTACTTTTTTGTGTGTTTATTTTTAAGCACAATTGGTGCTTAAAAAATATTTTATAGTTAACATTAACTTATCTAATTTAAGATTGCTGGCAAGTGTGATGGCCATGCCTATAACACTTTGGGAGGCAAAGGCAGGCAGGAAGTTCTCTTGAGCCCAGAAGTTCAAGGCTTCAGGGAGCTATGATTGCTCCACCACACTCCAGCATTGGGCAACACAGTGAGACCCTGTCTCCAAGAAAATATAAAATTAAATTAAAAATGAAGTTATTAACACTTCAAAATGTCATACTTCCATATATTGCACAGAAGAGAATTGTTGAAAAGAACATGAATAATTAAATAGTAAAATGATAAGGATAAACTATATTTTCAGTGCCATAAATCTAAGGGAACTGTATTTTAATACTGAAAGGAATAAATAAATAAATAAGCAGATTAGAAACCAAAATCACAGTCACCAACAAGTTAAAATGTATTAACTGGTGATAGGTATTTTCTAATAAATACGAAATGTTTAAATGTTGGTACTATCCCCAAATCTATTTTGAACTACCCATAAAAATAGCAATTTTAAATTTTGAAAGATTTTCACACTTTGTACGTTTTTTTTTTTTTTGGCAGTTTTTGGCCAGGGCTGCGTTTGAACTGGTCACCTCCAATAAATGGGTCCGTTGCCCTTCTCCTTTGAGCCACAGGTGCTGCCCCTACACGTTGTACCTTTAAGTGATTTATTAAGGAAAACTTTGTTATATTCACTTAAAATAAATATGGATTCTATCACATACATTTACAATTGCAAGGAGACATAGAGCTTCATGGACTTCCTTTCTACATAGTCATCACTGTAAAAATTAACATCTTTACAACCCTGTTGAGTGGAAATATCACATTCTTTCCTTGTGAAATGACTTTATGTCTATCGACTTGGTCACAGAGTGAGTTTTAACTTGTACTTTCCAAACATCTGGAACATGGTTGCTTTTTGCTGATTTAGGAACTTATACTTTTTCTTTATTTTTAACTGAATTATTGACATATTTGTTTTCTTTCTACTCATGATCTATGGTTTATAATGTGTATATTTCTGTAACTGTGAGAAGGTATGAAATATTCTTAACATTTTTACTTATCCATCCTTTAGAGTAGCTTCTTTTTTCTTAGTATAAATTATAATAATGCAATTTTTATATTAAATAAAAGTAGTATTTCTATTTAACCTCTTCTATACATTTTCAAATATACCTTAGTTAAATTTTTTGTAGTTGATAATATTATAAAATAGAATTCTCTTGATAGTGGCCAAATATTTTTAAGGTATTTATTTTTAGTTTAGTTATTACATGTGTATGCAACCACAATATGGGAATGTATCTTTAATCTAAAATATAGTAGATATTTTTTCATGTAATAAAAATTGGTAGTAAATTATCAGTAGAACCCTCACTGCCAATTATTTAGTCATCAGACAAAACTCTGATCAGGGGAATATTTATTTTCATTTATAAATGAGCAATAATCTCAATTTCTAACATATAACACAACCAGTTTATTATGACATAGCTTATCTAAGACTTTAATCTAATAAACCATTACTGGATTAAAGCCTATAATGTAAATGTAATGAAGCAGAATTAGTTGTAAATATATTTTATAATTTAATTTTAAATTTTATTTCTAGCTAAAATAATTGTACGTATTTATTGGGCACGATGTGATGTTTTGATGCCTGTATAAAATGTGCAATTATCAAATTAGGGTAATCAGCATATACATCACTTCAGATGCTTCTCTCTTCTTTGTGGTAAGAGCCTTGAAAAATCCTCTTTTCTAAATTTTTGAAATAATCAGTATACAGGGTGCCCATAAAATTTGTGTGAAATTTACTATGTTAAACTGTTTTAAATTGCACATGAATTTTATGTCCACTCAGAAGTATTGTTAACTTATTAATTCTATGTAATGTAACTCTGTATCCACTGCCCACCCTCTCCCATCCTTCCTTTCCTGCACCCTTCTCAGCCTCTACCTAGTAGTTTAGTCTCTGCTGTTATGAGATCAACTTTTTTCTATTTCACATATAAATAAGATCATGAGGTGTTTGTCTTTCTGTGCCTTACTTAATTTCATTTAACATAATGTCCTCTGGGCCTATATATATTGCTGTAAATGGCATGATTTCATTCTTCTTTATGGCCGAATTGTATTTTATTTTGTAAATATACAACATTTACCTTTTTTTAAATCTATTGTAAGACTCTGAGTCTGATTCCATCTTTGCTATTCTGAAATGCAGTAAACATGGGTGTACAAATAGCTGTTCAATATACTGATTTCCTTTCCTTTGAATAAATACCCAAGAGAGGAATTGCTAGATAATAGGGTAGTTCTAGTTTTAGTTTTTTGAGAAAACTCTATACTGGATTACATAATGACTGTGTTAATTCATACTCATAACAACAGTGTGTAAGAGTTCTCCCTTTCTCCACATCCTCACCAGGATTCGCTACTTTTTGTCTTTTTGATAATTATTCTAACTGGGGGTAAGATGGTATCTCATTGTGGCTTGCTTTTCAGTTCCCTAATGACTAGTAATGTTCTTTATTTTTCATATACCTGTTGGCTATTTCTTTATCTTCTTTTGCAAAATGCCTATTCATATCATTTTCCATTTATTAATTGAAAAATTATTTTTGTTGTTGAGTCATTGGGATTTATATATATGCTGGATATTAACCCCATGTCAGATGCTTAGCTTGCAAATATTTTCTCCTATTCTGTAGCTTGCTTTTTCAAATTATTTGTTTTCTGTCAAGTTGAGTTACTTATATATTCTGAATATTAGTCTGTTATCATGTATTTAGTTTGTACATATTTTCTCCCTGGCTCTTCACTTTGGTGAATTTTTTGCTTTGTTGTGCAGAAGATTTTTAGTTTGATGTAATTCCATTTATCTATTTTTTACTTTTGTTGCCAGTGCTTTTGAAGTCTTATCCAAAATTCCTTGTCTAGATAAATGTCATGAAGCATTTTCCTTGTTTTCATCTAGTAATTTAATAGTTTTGTGTCTTACATTGAAGTCTTTAAACCATTTTAAGTTGATTTTTGTAAGAAATAAGATTGAGTTCCATTTGTCTGCATGTGGATATTCAATTTTCCTAGTACCTTTTATTTAAGAGACTGTCCTTTCTTCAATGTATGCTCTTGGCATCTTGGTTTAAGATCGGTTTGCTGTAATACATGATTTATTTGTTTGTTTATGTATTTAATTTATTTATGCATGACTTTTCTATTTTGTTTTATTGTCCTGTGTGCTTGATTTTATGCCAGAACCATGCTGCTTTGGTTACTATTGCTTTGTTATATATTTTGAAAGTACTGGGGTGCCTCCAGCTTTGTTCTTTTTGCTCATTATTGCTTGGGCATTTGGGATCTTTTGTGATTCCATACAAATTTTAGAATTTTTTCTGCTTTTATGAAGAATGTCATTGGTATTTTGATAGGGATTACACTGAATTTGTAGATTTCTTTGAGAACCTGGATGTTGTAACAATATTCATTCTTTCAATTCATGAACATGAACTAGTCTTCCGTTCATTTATGTTTTCTTTAACTTGATTGCATTCTTAATTTCTTATTCAGATTGTTATTGGCATATCAAAATTCTAATTATTTTATTATTTTGATTTTGTGTCTTTATTCTTACTGAATTCATTTATTAGTTTTAACAGCTATTTGGTGGAGCATTTAGGGTTTAAAATACATAATATATATATATATATATATATATATATATATACACATCATGTCATCTGTAAATAGAAAAAATTTCTCTGGAAACAACTATTTGGAATGAGTTATAGGAGATCTGACTATTAAGTTTATGAACTATATATAGGGTGGCGCCTGTGGCTCAAAGGAGTAGGGTGCTGGCCCCATATGCTGGAGGTGGCGGGTTCAAACCCAGCCCCGGCCAAAAACTACAAAAAAAAAAAATTATATATATAATATATACAAACAATATATACAATATCATATATATATATAATATATACACACAATATATACAATATCATGTCATCTATAAACAGGAAAAATTTCTCTGAAAACAACTATTCGGAATGAGTTATAGGAGACCTGACTATTAAGTTTATGAACTTGCCACCATGTACTTATGCTGGCAGCACTTTACAAACAACTCGATAGGGCTTCATAACCTTGGTATATCAGTGTCTCACTGTTATGTTCAAGTCAACAAGTGGAGTTCATTACTGGTTGTGGCATTTACCTGTTCTGGCTCTCAATGACTTTTTCTTTACCTAAAGGTAAAGGAAAATTGAAAGGAGGACCTAGATGACATTCAGGACATCAAGGCTAATACAGCTTTGATGGTCATTCCAGAGAAAGAATTCTAAAACTACTTCGAAGGGTGGTCTAGCTACTGATATCAGTGCATAGCTTCCCGAGTGGAGTACTTTGTAGATGGCCATAATGATATTTAGCATGAAGCATGTAGCACTTTTCTAGTGTGAGTTTATTAAATTAATTGTCAGACCTTGTGCCACATGTTAAAAGATGTAGATGAGTTTAATGATTCTAATCAGTGATTTAGAGAATAGAGAGCACAAATGTGAGAATGATAGAGCATATTTTTTGTAATATAACAATGATGTAAGGGTGTATCTGAAAGTGAGATTGAAGATCTACTAAGACTTAGCCAGAACCAAGTGGAAATGTTGAACAGGCCTATATCAAATTCTGAAATAGCATCAACAATACAAAATCTCCCTAAAAAGAAAAGCCCGGGACCAAATGGCTTCACGTTAGAATTCTACCAAACCTTTAAAGAGGAACTAGTACCTATATTACTAAACCTCTTCCAAAATACAGAAAAAGAAGGAATACTACCCAACACATTCTATGAAGCAAACATCACCTTGATCCCTAAACTAGGGAAAGACCCAACAAGAAAAGAAAA
>CAUYRH010134530.1:0-12822 GCA_963574655.1 Perodicticus potto
GTAACCAAAGAGCTATGAACTTCATAGGAATGATGTAGCATTTATATCTACATTTCCATCTCTCTACACCTGTATTTATAGAAGAATGGGAGAGAAAGAAACAAGAGAGAGTTGGAAAGAGTGCGAGAGAGAAGAATGAGGCAAGAAAGAGAGATGCGAAACTGAGACATAAAAAGGTGATTAAAGTAAATGGGAAAATGTCATATGTTTCTGAATAAGAAAGCTCAGATTGTAAAGATATAAAATGATCTTAAGTCAATCTAAAAATTCAATTGAAATTCAATTAAAATAAACAGCATGAGAGGGTGGGTGGTTACTTAATAAAATGAAATTAACACTTATCAGAAAAATCAAATGTGGTAGACTAATCAGAAAAGATTTTTGAAAAAAGGTAATGAGGCAAAGTCTAGTTTTGGTGGATATTAGAAGATTGAAAGTTGGAATAATTAACACAGTTGGTTAACATTACCAAGATACATAAATCAAAGGAAAAGACAGGAGGCCAGAAACAATGCCAAAGTATGCACATGGTTTAGTATACGATGAAGGAATTTCACGTCAGTAAGGAAATGAAAATGAATCACTCTTGGAACAGTTTTATTGTGTATGCATGCCCCTTGTAACAAAAATAACTTCCACGTTAATTGATTGAGTTCTGAAGTTGAAAACAAGAAGATAAAAATTATTTAGATAAATATTATTTCTAAGACCACCTTTTTCAATCTAAGATTCCCTCCTTTTTATCTACTTCTTAACTAACGCTTGGCATAATTTTGGAATGAGACAAGACTTAAAACACACAAAGTCAGATTTAAGTGGACTTTTTTTTTTGTCATTTACTCACTTGGTGTTTTTTCTGTGCTTCATTGTCTACATTAATTTGGAATACATTCTTTTTTAATAAATTCATAAAAATTCTCAGTTAATATTTCTTTTATTCTTTTCTCTCTTCTCCTTATGGTATTCTCATTTCACCTACATCACTTCTTTTTGTAGCTGCTCTACAATTCTTGGGTAGTTTGTTCTTTTTTGATTTTTTTCTCTTTCTTTTCAAATTTTCAAGTTTCTATTAATATGTTCAATCTCAGAGATGATTCTTCAGTTGTGCTTAGTCTGCTAAGTCCATTGAAGACATTCTTCATCTCTGTTACAGTGTTTTTGGTCTGTCACCTTTCCTTTTTATTCTTAGAAGTTGCATCTCTGCTCACATCGCCCACCTCTTTTTACTTTGCCCATTACAGCCATTAGCGTATTAATCATACTTGTTTTTATTTCCAAGTCTGATCATTCTCACTTTTTTTGTCTTATCTGAATCTGGCCCTGATTCTTGCTTTGTGTCTTCAAGTAATGTCAAGTTGTGTTTTTGCCTGTCAGTATGCCTTGTCATTTTTTTCTTGATCATTAGACATGATATACAAGGTAAAAGAGGCATCTATAAATAGAATTTTAGTCCTGTGGCCAGAATGTGAAGGGGAAAGGAAGGCAGTCTGTGCCTCTGAAGCCTAAACCTAATACAGATGTCTCAGTCTTCCTTTGTAAGTGAGATGGGACAACATCAGTGGAATGGAGTTGGACATCTTCCTTCAACGAAGTCCTTTAGACCCTGATAATACTCTAGTGGCTTTAGTTTCCCCTGAGGACAGACTTTTTAATAGAATACAGCGTGCCTGTGTATTTCAAAATGGCTACTTTCTCCCTCTCCCTGACAAAGCATGAGATTTTTCTTGGCTATTCATTGCAAAACTTTGTTGTGCTTCTAGAGACAAATTCACAGAAATGTGAGGATGCCCCTTTCCGTGACAGGGTCTTCCTGGAGTTTCTGACACCCGGGCTTGTAATCACTGAATTTTTGGTAATTTATCACAGTTTAGCTTTTCCACCCCTGGCACTCGTTCTTGTGAAGTTTTCGGCTTGTGGTTTATTCGTGCAATAGGTCAAGATTCTCTGTATTTGCCTATTTAAATCTTCAATTTAGGGGGCAGCATTTTCCTCTGTAACCTCAATTATCTCACTGTTCTTAGAAGAGTTGTTGATTTTTTGTTTTTTTTCAACCTTTAAAATTTTCATTAAGAGAAAGTGGTGACTTAACTTCTTACATGCCAGGCAAGACAATGTTGATTTCTAGAAGATGCAATTTTAACATGTGAATGTTATAAATAAATTATTTAAAATAAGGACTCTCAGTCGGGATGTGATAGCATTGACATTCAGTTTGGGCTGGGCCCTTTTCACAAAAGTTAACATGGGAGATGGTATCGAATATAGAACAGTCTAGATGTATAGATTTTTAAAATTCCCAGTTACATTCTCCATTATTCCATAACCAATTTAAAATTTAGTGAGAGACAGTAATTGGTGGGCCCACACCTACAGTGCATCTTAGAAGGATACAGGTGAAACTTACTAAATGCATAATATAAATGTCTTAACACAATAACTAAGAAAATGCCATGAAGGCTATGTTAACCAGTTTGATGAAAATATTTCAAATTGTATATAAAACCAGAACATTGTACCCATGATTGCATTAATGTGCACAGCTATGATTTAATTAAAAAAATAATAAAATTTTGTGACACCAAGCAATTATTATTTTAGTAATATGGTTCTATGGATTGTGATTTTGAGTAAAGCACAGGGGAGAAGGGTTTCCATCTCTGTTCCCTGATATTTGAAACCTAGGGTGGCTGGAGTGGCTGAGGATGGCTGGACCAACCCGCTAGCTATGCATCCAGCAACTTGATTCCTCTTCAAATGATATCCGCTGGGGCTGGAATATTCAAAATGGCTTCTTTACTCACAGCCAGGGCTGATATGGCTCCAGCAGCTAAGGAATAGCACACATTATTCTCCCTGTGACCCCTTACAGGAGCTAGATTAGCTTTCACACAACTTGGAGGTCTTAGGAAGTTTGACATACTGTAACATGCCTGGCTGTCTGCAGAGTGAGCATTCGAAAAGGCTATAAAGAGTCTTTTAACCTAACTCGGGAAGTCCCTGAACATCTCAATTATGCTATGTTCCATTGGTCAGCCAATTAAGTAAATTAGCACAGATGTAAGGGGAGGAAAATTAATCTCCATCTCTCTACAGGAGGATTAGTATAGAACTTGAAGCCATCTTTAACCTAGCATGCCATGTTAAAAAAAAAAAAAAAGATTACAAAAACTTTTCCCTTTGCAAATATTCCATTAACATATGACCATTTCCTCGTACCCTCAAAAAGCCACATGCAAGTGAGAAACCTCAATTAAATTTCACAGCTTGAGAGTACATCTGATTCTGCTAGAAGCCAAATACATTAATAATATATAATACAATAGGCCTCTAGATAAAACCCAATATCTTTGATAGAGAAAGAAATGTTTGTTAAATACTTCAATACACTTCACCTGCCTTATGCCTCTCTTTTATATGAAGCTGCTAGATATGAAAGTATTTTTTTCATTGTTTTAACTAGCTACTTCATATTTCCTAATGTACTGACACGAGGATAGAATGCTGTTCTATTCATGCATTCCAGTTATTACATCTGTTATTTATTTGATGGGGCCATATGTTAATAGGCCAATGAATGTATTATCTTTGCATGTATGTGCACATAATTTTTTTTACAGTCCATCTAAAGCATCCTTCAGATCTAGGTGGGAAAAGAACATTTGAAAGGAATAAGGCTTCTTCATCATTCCTGAAAAGATAAAGAATTATGATTCCTGCTTTTCAAAAGTGAAATCTTAAAAATGTAGCAATATTAAATGCTTAAATAAGATTTTAACATAAAATAATCTTTAGTTTTTTAACTACATCGCAAAATATCTGAAATAATTTTGTAATAGAAGGTCCATGATATAAGATAGAGATAAGATATGATTGCATTAGTGTACACAGCTATGATTTGATAAAATAAAATAAAAGTGAAGGAGAGCAAAATATATATATATATATATATATATATATATATATATATATATATATATATATATAAATCCCCCAATCTTCTATTTCAGGTTTAGAGATTTCTGCTAGGGGAAAAAAAGGGGGATGGTATAGGTGGAAGGCACTTGGAGAAAAGTGCCCATCACCTAATTTTGGGGTTCTTACATCTGTGCCCAAACTTGATGGACTGTCACATAAATTTAATTCAAACTGCCCATGTGTTTGTGTGTGTGTGTGAGACAGAGAGAGAGAGAAAGGGAGATGGGGGGGGAGAGAGAGAGAGAGAGAGATTTAGAAGTTCCAAGTGGCCTGAATGATGTGCAGAAAATATCTAAATTGAGAGAATGGTGACAGTTTAGTAAAACTGTGCTTCAAATTGTCAAGTAAACAAAACAAAATGTCTCAGGATCATAGAAAAGTTTGATGAGTTTCATTCGCCAGGCATCACCATAGATCACACACATAAAAAGAATAGTGATGAAAACAGGTGAAAACTTCTAATATTATAAACAGATATTAGCACCATATGGAAGTGATATGCTCAAAAATGGGAATAATTGCACATCAGAACTGCCCCAAATAGTCTACATCAGAGACCTAAAAGGATCCCTGAGTGAGTACATCACATGTATCCATTCATTCTGAGAGACCCTTATGCCCTCATGAATGGTTTAAACCCACATCTCTCATCTGGACAGTAAGATATTATTCAGAAAGGGCCATAGGAATGAGGCATGAAATTTAAGTAACACAGAATTTTTAACAAAAGAAACTGAGAATTAGACTTCAAAGACTGAATTATTACATTATATAGGGTTACAACTGAGTAACAAGTTTCTAGATTACGCTGATAACTTCATAACAATGGCTTTCCAAGTGTGTTTTCAAGAGTAGTATCAGCAGCATCTACTTTGTAGAAAATGAAGGTTATCAGGTCCTTTGTATTACAATGAATTAAAAATGCTTGAGGTAGAACCCAGTATCGCGCTTAACAGAGATGATTCCTAAAATGGTAAAGTGTGAGAACAGCTGCATTACAGAGATTAACTTCATTTCTATGCATTATCATCAAAGTTTTCACAATTACGATCTTCTCCAGTCAATGTCATTGGTACCTGTTTTGCTAAGTTAACTTTTAACATTCACACTCCAGAGTTTCAAACATGTGATTATCCCTTATCTGATTTAATTAACATTTTTCAAATTAGCCTGGGCCTAACTAATTTGGGAGGAAATGCCAGGTGACTAATCTCTGTTTCCTCCGATGTCTTTCTCTTTCAATGGCTTTTTTGTTCCTTGGCATATAACACTGTTATGTCTAGTTATCTTTGCATTTCCTTTACACTGATGTTTCTTAAGAAATGCTAATCTATATACATTAGTGTTTCACTTCTTATTCTTTTTCTCAACACCCTGTAATCCCAAATCTGACTCCCTACTCCACTTAAATTATTATGTTTTCCAATGTCTTATTGAAATGATAAACTGACATATTTATGGCTACATTTAAGCAGCTTCTATATAGTATTTGCAATTTCCCTACATTCTTGAAGGCAGTATTTTTCCTACACTTTCTCTATGTTTGGACCAATCTCTCTCCATGTCTTGGGTGGATTATCTTTTTTTCTCCACTTATGAGGTGGCAGCCTTCCCTCAGGCTATCACCTTGGGATTTTTCTCTTCTTATTTTATACTGTCTCCACTGAGGGATCTCATTGAGCCTCTAGTTTTATGATTTATGCAATGATGATTACAAGGTCTATATTTCCAAAACTGACATCAACTCTGAAATTCAGCTACAAACATCTAAAACCTATCGTGTACTTTCCTATGAATTATCCAGAGATTTCCTCAGAGTCAGTGAGACAGAAAATATTCATATACTAGTTATATTAAAAGTACCACATATTTATTGGATAAATATATATATTTTAAAATGTTGTAAAATTGAAAGCACAAGTAGTCATGATACCACCACCCAGAAATAACCAATTAGTGTACAAACACACACACACTCACACACACACATGCACACAGTATTCCTTGATTTGTAAGCATAATGTTTATTTTTCTTACTAGACGTGGTTATTTAGAACTCCAGAATGCTTTTTATTACCCACATCCAAAATGCTGTAACTACTTATGCATAAGCTTCATACCAAGTAATTCGGACCATTTTTGCACAAGAATCTGCTCCTTTGACTATAATATACACTTGGATGCACTTAAATTACAAAAGGGTATATGCAGCAGGATAGAGATCTTTCAGGTTCAAAGCCAGCATACAACATTGCCCTTGAGTTATAGGATATGGCTTTCCATAAATATATTTTCCTTCTGGGAACCCATATATTGTGTCTAGAAAAACAGCAGAGAGCTACTGTGTGACATTTAGTAAAAATCTTCCGTGCTTCCGAGATCAGGACTATTAAAAAGTACGATGCTCTAAAGCTCAAATGTCAGCATAATGTATTCTGGAATAATGTTATTCTGAAAGGGGTGTGTGTGTGTGTGTATTTATGTTTTTTTAAGAAAAGAAGTAAAGCTACAAAATATTTTAATTATAAAACAGGCATTTGTATTGCTTCTATATTTTTAACTTAGTAGAAAATTTAGCTCCCAATCTAAATGATCTCACTGTAATAAATGATGTCTAGATACAAAATATCAAAATGTGATTGTGAAATGTGAAGGTAAATACCAAGAATATCAGCAAAATAAAGCGTGGGTCACTGTAGAAGAGAAAATATTCTGGAGAACACAGTTTTTCATATAAACTTAAAAAATTGTGCCCCGATTTCACAACCTCTGAATCCTATGTTTTGATCTACAATAGGTTGAACAAAATCTGTGTATAATAGACCTGAGAAATTAAGACCAGTATTGTTCAAGGATTAATGGCACACAAATAAGTTTTATTTTAAAATTAAAGTCACTCTTTTAAATAGAGAAGTGTCATAAATAGGGAGAGTTTATATCATGTCACCTCTCTGTCTCCTACTTAATTTGTCATAAAAATTGGTTTTTGCATGCTTCCAAAAGGGCGAGCAAAATGCAAAGCAGAAAGACCAGTCTGAATAGCTCACTGAAGGATTCTGAACTCTACTGAGGAAATGATACAGGCCCAGTGTATGAGGCGGGTAGAATGAGAGAGGGACAGGAGAGCAAAGGCAGCTTCTCTTTGGACACACAGCTCGGTATTGCTGCCTTTGGTTTAAGTGTGGGTGTGTACCTCCCCTGATGCCCCTACTACACAGAGTAAATCATCAGTGCTGAGCAGACGGCCCAGCTCCCCATGTAGACAAGGTCCAGCCCCATGACGTCTCCTATTCCTATTTCACTCATGACCTGGGCACTCACCATCCAGTTTCTTCTTGTCACCTCTAATCTGACTCCTTTCCTGATCCATACATACCATACTAGTTTGCCTCATTCTTCTGGATCTTCAAATAAGTGATAAACTTATGTTAAGCTCCCCTTAGAATGTTTGCTTGAACTTTTCGACTTTCCTAAAGCCACTTGAGGATGCTCAGAACTCTCCCTTGTAGCCATCTCAACCTGATGGTGCTTATTTGTTGTCGTGCCATAATTCTATAGGAAGTGGGTTGTTCTTAGCCTTTGCCTTGAAAGCAATCAGATGATTCAGTTCCTTCTATCTCTGAAGATAAAAAATTGATATTTCTGTTTCTTTAAGGCTGACACTGTTTAGATGAACCACTCTTGTTCATCACAAACTAATCTCTTGTTTACTTCATAAACTGATTTTCTTCTAACTTCCATTCATTCAGTGAAAACAGAGCTCTTGGCACAAAGTTTTACTTTATGAAAGTTGCTGTTCTAATTCAGAGGAGCTCCCTCTCCTAAGAATATTTATTTCAGATCATATTAATTGCCTCATTCTTCCGGGTCTTCAAATAAGTGATAAACCCTTGTTAAACTCCTCTCAGAATGTTTGCTTGAACTTTTTGACTTTCCTAAAGCCACTTGAGGCTACTGCTTTGCAGTATTTTTCATTTGCTTATCTCTACTAAAATTTTCCTCAAAATTTCTTCCCTGTCTTCTTTTATAATCATCTTTAGGAAAATTTTGTTAGCATCATAACTTCTTCATCTGTAGAACTTAAGGTTTGGGAGCCTTGGCTTTCAAAAATTTTTTTCTTTAGTTTTCTTTCTTTCTTTTTTTATGTGTGGGGATATAGGTTTTTGATTATTATTTTTTAATTATTTTTTATTGAGTCATAGCTGTGTACAATAATTCAGTCATGGAGTACAGTGTGCGGGCTTCACATACAATCGGAGATATTTTTATCAACCTGATTGATATAACACTTTAGTTTTCTTTTTTAAGTATTCTCTAGTACTAAGTATTTTCTCGGTTTTCTTTTTTAAGTATTCTCTAGTACTTCGAACACATTATTTCCACTCATATATTAATCCTACCCTTTGTTTGTAATCCATCCATTATTAATTTCATCCCTTCACTTTCCTTTTGAGAATGTTAAGGTCTATCGTCCATTCAGACAGTCACTCTTTTATGTGATCCTGAGTCTACAACACGTCCATTCATTTATTATCCCCATCGCCACCGTATTTGCATTTCTAAATTCCAACTCCGAATGAAATAAAAAGTATGACTTCTTTGGGCCCATGACCAACCACTCGAATCACATGTTCAAGCAAACACACCAAACACAAGGTATTATACCATGTATTAGTGTTAGTATTAATACTAGTGCTAGTTAACATTCAGTATCTCCTGAGTCAAACAGCCTTACCACATGGACAATCCTGTCCTTCTGGCGGCAATCTCACTGCTCATTCCCGAGAAGAACATGCCGTAAATTCATCTTTCTTCAAATTTCTGTGACTCCACCTCCATTTTAGCATCTCATCAGGTGAGCTTGCCTCACATGTGACTGAGGAAAGAGAACTCACTGGGTGGTAAACCTTTCTATCCTTCACCAAAACCAATCTGACTAGGTCAGAAGTGACATTTCAGTTCCCACCTCGGGTATTCACCGTTCTACCTCTGTATTAAACATTACTTAAGTGCAGTGTTCATTATCCCTGACCTTTCATTCCTAAAATCATACCTTATCTCTTGAATTCTATACCAGTAAACTTTCTCTGGGATAGCTCAGAGTCCTTTCCCTCCTTTGTATATAAACTCTAATATTGAAACTACCTTGGGTTTTGTACCATATTACTGCACTCTTTTCATTTTCTTTACAGCACATGGTCTTTAGATGATTTTTACCTATTTAATGCCTGTTCCCACAATGTTAAACATTCATATCTATTTCAATTAAGGGGGGTTTTTATCTGCTTGTGCTTTCTGGTCAAATAATGTCCAACCTGATTTTGTGAGCACTTTACTTTAATTAATTAATTAATTAATTAATTAATTTATTTATTTGCTTACCTGTGGTGTCAGATATCACAAAAAGTGAGCACAAACCTTATTTATTTATTCATTCATTCATTTACTTACTTATTAATTTTTTGATTTGGCTTTTGTCAGTGTTTGTGTATTTAACATGTGGCCCAAGACAACTCTGATTCTTCTAATGTGAGGCAGAAAAGCAAAAAAGGTCTGACACCCCTGAATCCAATCACTTTGTCTCTACTGTTATTATATGACCCAGGGCCTTACACTCCAAAGATGCACTGTGCTTGTTGAATGAATACATGAAAGGAACTTCCATGACCTGATGACAGCAGTGAGATTTACTGTTTACCTACATCCAGAAGAGTAGACAGAAGAGGTTAATGATTTGCTATTTCCTTTGTATTTTCAGGGTTTTCAAAAAGAGCAGGCTTTTTGCTGCCTTTTTCTCTCACTGAATATAATCATATCTTGTAATTACACTCTTGTTCCTGCTTGAAAGCTATCACTGGCAGGTGTTTTTCCCTCTTTTAGATGTTCTGCCTTTGCAAACGCTAAAGAGGTCTTTACCTGCTCATAGCAATGCATGCCAGGCCTTGCCACAAGAAAAGCTTGCTCTCACTCCAGTGCCTACAAGGGCACCTGACCTCATTCATTTTGGTCGGGCCATGCTCTATCTTATTAGTGACGCTACAAGCTTCGCAGTGCAGGTTAATTTCCTCTAACAGACCTGCATAAATCATGAACATTATCCTATACGTCACTACTTACTTCTTTGGGGGATACATCGGCATACTTCCTCCACTTGAATCCCATTTTTAAATTCCCTGTGTATCTGTACTGGAATATGCCTGAAAAATTTAAAAAAAATTTTTTTGAGTATGTTTAGTTATAGACATTACTTAAACTATAAGTAGATAGTATCATTTTATGTAACAATGGTTGAAATACTGGCCTAATTCACCTACCATTTTTAAACAAAATGACAGCTTCCTTTTGGTTTAAGTACAATTTCTCTTTTTTATATCTTTCCTGTCACTGTTAATGAACCACATTGTCAGATACATATAAACAGGATTTAATTTAATATCTAATTTTATGTTCTGGCGGTGTAAAGCTTTAGGAGATAGGTGATAGGTTAATATGAAAATAGAGCTACCTTCTCTTTGGCGAGGCAAGTCTGGCATGAGCACGTCATTTTATTTTATTTCAACAATTTGGGGGTACCAGTGTTTCTTGTTACTTGGCTAAACGGTGTCATACTGAAGTCAGGGCTTTCTGTGCAACCACCACTAGAAGAGTGCACATTGCATTCCATAGGTAGATTTTTGTCCCTGAATCCATTATCCACCCCCCATTAGTGTCTAATATCTTAACAGCTTTTTATGAACATATAGGTTTTCTTTAGCTTCCACTTACAAAATAGAACATGTAATATCTGTTTTTCTGTTTCCAAAACACTTCACTTAGGATAATGGTCTCCAGTTATGTTTGAGTTGCTGCAAAATACATTACTGAATTCCTTCTTGATGGCTGAATAGTACTCCTGGGTATATAGGGTGTGGGGAGCACTTAGATTGAGTCCATATCTTTGAAATTATGAATTGTGCTGCAATAAATATGCTGGTGCTGTGTTATGATGTTGGTGGTGCTGGGGCTTTGTGGTCGCTGTTGTTGCTGTTTGACAAAATGACTTATTTTCTTTTGGGCAGATATCCAGTAGTGAAATGGTTAGATTAAGTGGTAGGTCTGCTTTCAGTTCTTTGAGGACTCTCCATACTGCTTTCCATAGCTGTTGTCAAGTTTACATTCCTAATAACAGTGTATAAGTGTTCGCTTTTCACTGAACTTGGCAACATCTATTTTTTTTTTAATTTTCAGTAATGTCTATTCTGACAACAGTAATGTGGTAATTCTGAGTAGAACTGAGATGGTTAGTGTTGTGTAGAATTCTTTCATAGGTTTTTTGGCCATTTGTTTATCTTCTTGTCTTTTCCATTTTTAAAAAAAAATTTGAGGGTGGAGCAAGATGGCAGCTGAGTAACAGCTTCCTTGCAACTGGGCGTGGTGAGACTGGGGAGAGAAGACTTCAGGCATCTCTGGCTGGTGAGATCTGCCCAGAAACATCCCTTTGGGGATGCAGGGAGACAGCGTGAGACTTCTGGATCCCCGGAGGAAGGCAAAAGCAGTGGAGATCTGTTCAGTTGCGTGTGTTCCTTCCGTCTAATCCTGCCAGCAGCTGTGGGTGGGGCAACAGTGGGACTGCAGGCTGGAAAGGCCTTGCCTGTGAGCTGTTTGAGTTTCTTTTGGACTTGGCACTCAGTTGAACTGCCTTGGGAGAACTTGGGGCAAGAGTGCAGGGGTCTTCAGGTGTTGTCTGGGTCCCCAGACTGGGCCACCGACCCAGACGGAGCTACCAGTGTTTGGATGTGGGCTGTGTGGAGCCATTGTGGGAGAACTGCACAGGCAAGCTCCACCCTCAGGGTCGCAGAACAAGCGTAGGGCAGGAGTGAGTAATCTAGTGACTGAGAAGCCTAAAGGCGGGGACTGAGACATCTTGCAGCCTTAGCTCTCAGGGGCATAGGGTGAGACCGGTTTTGGCACACTGGGTAAGTGGAGAGCCACTTAAGGAGTGATCCCAGCCACAAGTGCTTTCCTGGGAAAGCTTCTGCTTAGCACAAGTTAGCAATTTAAAGTGCCTTCTAAGCAGGGTGAGGAGGATTTAAGCTCTCCACCCTGTGGGGTTTGAGAAATCATTAGAGGTCTCTGGTCTCCATTTTGTACAGCCATATCAACATTATGACTAACATATCATACCCCAGAAGATCACCACTTGCCCAGACATTCTCAGCAAGATATATATACTACTTTGTTTTAGGTTTTGTTTTCTTTTGTGTTTTTTGTTTGTTTGTTTGTGTTATTGTTGTTTTGTTTTTAATTTCAGAATTTTCCTTAAAGATTTTTCCTTTCTTTTTTCTTTCTTTTATTTCTTTATTTCTTCATTTTTCTAGTTTAAATATAATTTTCCATTGTTGCCTTTTTAAACAATTAGAATTTCAATTTTGCTAGTGTTTCTACCCATATTAATTGTTCCCCCCCAATTTTATACCGTAAAGTTTTCAGTTTGCTTGTTTTGGTTTCATTTATTGAATTTTTGTCTTTCCTCTCTACTTGGTGGAGGTGGGGTACTGTGTTCACACAGGCTGGCAGAGAGCTCTTGACCTAACCACCCAACCTGGCACCCCAGAGGTTGGGGGTTCTTAAGGTTGGGTCAAAGTACCCTACTGTACACCTATATTGCTCCAGTCCCCCTCTTTCTGTGCCTCTCTTCTTTTGGTCAATAGTTGCTTCTACCCACCCACTCTCCTTTCTCTTTTTTCTTCTCTTTTTCTTTCTTCTTTTTTTTTCTCTTTTTCTTTCCTTTTTCCCTTCTTGCTCTTCAATCTTCTCATCCTTCTGATACTGTACCAGACTCATCGAAACCCTAGTCCAGAGGACAGG
>CAUYRH010134531.1:0-40672 GCA_963574655.1 Perodicticus potto
TAGCCTAGTAAAGTGTTAAATTTGAACATTAAGATTCTAAGGAAAAAAAGAAGTCTTCTGTTCAGTGCTTTTCACTGCTGGCTCTATCATAATTCCTCAGTGGAATAAAGAACACTCTGTTTCCTGGACTAGAGAAGTGAAACCTGAGCCTTTAGACAATAACAACACTAACAAGAACAACTATAAAGATGGTGTAAGCTACCATGCAACTGCTCATTTGTGCCAGGCATTTTCCTGAGGACTTCTAGGTTTTCTTTTTTTCTTTCTTTCTTTCTTTCTTTTTTTTTTTTAAGAGACAGAGTCTCACTTTGTTGCCCTCAGTAGAGTGCCATGGTATCACAGCTCACAGTAACCTTCAGCTCTTGGGCTTAGCCGATTCCTTTGCCTCAGCCTCCCAAGTAGCTGGGACTACAGGTGCCTGCCACAACACCCAGCTATTTTTTTGTTGCAATTTGGCTGGGGGTCAAGTTCAAACCTGCCACCCTGGTATATGGGGCCAGCGCCCTACTCACTGAGTCACAGGCGCTGCTCACCTTCTAGGTTTTCTCTCAGTAATCCTCAAATAATGCCATGAAGTATGTGCATAAACTGTGCTGATACAAAGTTAAATCCACTTGTTCCAAAAATGAAGAAAGGAAGGAAGGAAGGAAGAGAGAGAGAGAAAGAGGTAGCCTGTATTTACAGTTGCTTCCAACCATCCTGCTTATGGGTACACCTGGAGTTGGGAAAACCACATCAGGCAAAGAACTTGCATCAAGATCAGAACTCAAGTACATTAATAGGGGTGATTTAGCTGAAGAAGGAAAGTTGTATGATGGCTGTGATGAAGATGTGATGGTCCCATGTGAGATAAGAATATAGCAGTTAGATAACCACATGTCAAAAGGTGGAGTTACTGTTGGTTAGCATGGCTCCAATTTCTTCCCCAAATGCTTGCTTCAGGTAGTTTTGTGCTGTGAACAAATACCAGTGAATTGTACACAAGAGTTGAAACAAGAGTTCTAATGAGAAATTAAAAGACAATAGTGAGCGGTGAAATTTTTCAAGTTCTTTATGAAGAAGCTCCAGCATCCTACAAGGAAGAAATCATACATCAGCTGTCCAGCTATGATGCAGAAGAGCAAGAAAGTAACATAGATCATTTCTGGAAATGGATTGAACAGTGGGTCAAAGTTCATAGTTTTTGACTTATGAGAGTAGCCATTTGGGAATTACTCTTGCTTCTATCTCTTTGCCAACATCATAGAATATTGCCCACTTATCAGTATTGCTGTTGCTATTAAAATTGTGTTGCAGTACTAGCAGGTGGATAATTTAAAGGTTTATGCCTGGGTTTCTTTTTCTTTCTGAGAAAGCTAACCATCTGAAATACAGGAATGTAATATTATCAGGAGTGGGAGTAAAAATTGTCATCATTTAATGCTTCGATTGCTGAAGAATAAATAAGTTTGACCAAATGGGTAGATATACTTTCAGTTCATTACAGAAGAAAATGCAAATGACTGCTTAAAATAAAAGTAAAGACTAAAGTAAAAAAGAAAAAAAAGTATTCACTAAGCCTTGATAGGTTACCCTCTGTATTAATTTTCTATTGCTGCCATAACAAATTACCATGAATTTCGTGCTTAAAATAACACAAAGTCATCTTATACTTCTGAAGGTCAGACTCCAATTGGGGGTCTCACTGGGCTAAAACCAAGGGATCGGCATGCTGCATTCCACATTGAGGCTCAAGGAGAGGTCTGTTTCCTTGCCTTCTCCAGTTTCTAGAGGCCATCTACATTCCTTGGCTTAGGGTCCCCTTTATGAATGTTCAGAGTCAGCAGGTTTAGTCCCCTCACCCTGCATCTCACTGAAACTTCTTCCATTGCCCCATCTCTCTGCCTGATCAAGCCAAAAATTATTCTCTATCTTTAAGGACTTGTATATTTAGATTAGATTCTCTGCATAATCTTAGAAAACCTTCCCATTCACATCAGCAATGTCCCTCTTGCCATACAAGGTAACACATTCACAGGTTTCTAAAAAGAGGACACCTTTGGGGTGCCAGTATTCTGCATATGACAGAATATGCTATCCATTTATTCTTCCCAGGAAATCCCCAAGGTAGGTGTATTAGTCAGGTATGGTTGTGTTAAAAAAAAAAAAAAGAGAGAGAGAGAGAGAGAGAAAGAAAAGAAAACTACCCCCAAATGAAGTGGCTTGCATTGACATGAATGTGGCTGAGGCATTGCTGATCCCTGTCTCAGGGCATCCCACATGGCTATGATCAAGTTGTCTGCTCGGCTGCAGTCTTATCTGAGGGTTCAGCTGAGGCTATATCTGCTTTCAAGTTCACCACATTGTTCTCAGCACGATTCAGTGTCTTGGAGGCTATTTACTGAGGGCCTCAGCTCCTTCTAACTGTGAGCTGGAGGACACCCGCAGGTCCTTTCCACGGAGGTCTCTCCATATGTTGACTTGCTTTTTCAGACTGAGTAAGCAGAGACAGCAAGAAAGAGTGGGCAAGATGGGCATCACAGTCTTTTATAATCTAATCTCAAAAGTGCCATCTCATCATTGTTGCCAGTCTGTAAGTTAAAATCAAGTCACTAGATCAGTGGGGCCAGCCAACATACAAAGAGGGGAAAATAACCAACGATGTGACCATTATGAGGAGAGGATCATTGGGAGCCATGCTAGATGCAGCCGACCACAGCATCTGTGTCACTTCATGTCACTGCTGCATCGCAAGTCACCACAACCTGAGTGGCTTCAGATGAAAGGTATCCGTTCTTGTTCACACGTCTATGGGTCAAGTGGAGCATCGTGAACACCTTTGATTCAAGCTCCAGGCGCCCCTGTGCTTGGCTCCTTGCTGTGCAGTGGCTGCAAGTTGGCCTCATTGGGGTTCACACTGAGGTCACTGCAAAGTCTTAGGGAAGCGACTCTAATGGCAATAGTAGAAGTGTAAGAGGGAAAGAGACCCATGTGAAAACCTGCAAATCTAGGGCTAAGCCTGTTGCACTGTTACTTCTTCCCTTTCCCCTCTCCCGGGATATCCCAGTGGTAAAAGCAAGTCACAGGCCTGAACCCAAAGTAAAAGGATAAGAAGGCATATTCTGTCTCTGGTTGAAGCAACTGCAAAATCACAAGGATATTGGGTGAGGTGAAGAATTTGGGCCAAAATCCCATGTCCCTCACTGTTGTTACTCACACTTTACTGAAAAGAAACTGTGGTACAGAGAAGCTAGCTGACTTCCTCAGGGTCACAGAGGTAACATTCAGATTCGACCAAATTCAAAATTCATGCTTCATTGTTTCATAACAAAAGGTCTCAAGATATATCCTCTCTGATCCATTTCCTTCCAAATAAAGGAGTTCACAAATCGTCATCTCAAAATTCCTTTTGCAAGCAATCATCAGAAATTCCACTTTGCTCTCCTGCTCACTTTATCAGCCTAAATTTGTAACATGGGCAACAGTGTGGAGATAAAATCGGCTCTGAAAATGAGAAAACGGATTTCCTTGCCATGCCTCTGCATTACAAATGGGCCAGTCCGCAGCAATCACACTGCACCTGGGACAGTGCACAGCCCCATGAATAATCCATGTTCCTACACGCTGGCCTCCCTCCAGTGCTGACTCAGCAACTGCTCTCCCACTTTCTGCAAAGTGAAAGCAGCATATAGGTCAGACGAAACCTAAGAAAGCAACAGCACTCTGAACATTGGGTTGAATCCTGAAGGCATATAAGGAACTTAAAAATCTAATTGGAGTGTAACCAGTTTCTCCTAGAACACTCCATTATCTGCAGGATTAAATACAGACTCCTTTATGGCATATAGCAGGCATCATGATCTGACCATTGCTTCATATCTGACCAGTACTTTACCCCTTCAACTTGACCCCTATGGCCACCTCCTTCACCCTCAACCCAAACCATTTGTACTTCCTTAAAAGAAAGCACATATGTTTGCCATCATCAGTGGTCATTATCTGTGGTCCTTGTTGGCCCCTTTTCCTAGAAAGCTCTCCACCCTTTGTCACTAATCTAAATTGAATTCCTCTTCAGAAATAGTTCAGGGGCTCCTTTTTATAGAAAACCTTTCTTAACCCTACCCTTATCCTGTCACCCAGGTCACTTGGGGTCAGGGGCTTTTTATTTAGGAAATATTCTGTCCTTCCATCATAGCCTTTCTCAACGTCTGTTAGAATCACCTATTTACTCATTGATCCCACAGATGTTGAGCTCTTTGAAACTAACAATACTTTGGCTCTGAATCCACATTGTTCTTGGTACAGTGCCAGAAATCAGTAAATACTTGCAAAAGAAAGAAACGGGAAGGCAAGAAGAAAGAAAAGAAAGGAAGGATAGAAAGGAAGTAGGGAGAGAGTGAGATAAAGAAAGGAAAATGAAGAGAAGGATGGAAGGAAAAACCCAATACTGTGTCTGAGAAGGTGCTTGGTGAATTGCACATGGCCCCATTGCTGTCAATATCTCTGTTCCCTTTCTCCTAGAGTATGTAACTAACATGTACATCTTGCTACTTTCACATCAAGCTTGTTTTTCCACAAATCTTTCTACTCTAGCAGTCCAGCCCCACCAATATCCTCTGTAAATTCAAGCAAGTGACCTTTTAAAAGAGTAGAGCCTCTTAGCCAGCTCCTTCCTGTGCTCCCGTGCGATCAATAACCAATCCCAATGACAAATTAATGTTTAATACAGTTGAAAGAATCATAGGAGGAGAGGATTAGCAGAGCCTTACCAGAACTGTGGTCTTATGGAAAGTTCAAAGACACTTCTGGGATTCAGCAGCTGAGTGACAGATGTGAAGATGAAGAAGATGGACTGTGGGTTGGTTCAGACAATCAGTGACCTGGAGGGTGGAAGGACCCTCCGAAAACAGGGTTCTCATTACTGCTGTAGAAATTAGACCCCTTCATCGCCATGAACAAGAGTCTCCAGGTAATTGTTCCAAATGCTGGTCACTGCTTTTTTCACTTCAACACAATTGAATGTGATTGCACTTTAATGACTGAACTTTTCAAATAGCCCCTGAGGCATTGCCATAACTGAAAAGACTCTTAATTGGTGTTTTAGTAGAATTACTTAGAAAACACATTCTTAGAAAGAATAAATTGAATAGAAGACAGACCAAATACATTCTGGGATTATTCCTTATAGTCACTATGGGAAGTGTTTCTTTCTACTCTTCTCCTTCCAAAAAAAGTCAACAACTCAATGGTATTAAGGCTTCACTGACTTGCTACCACTCTGAAAGATTGATCTTCTCAGAAATAAAAATAAATTATTTCATGTTTTTTTCATGTAAAATCACTACAACATTTAGCTGGAGAGAGGAGAAGGAGCTGTTGTGATTTAGGGGTGCTGAGCTCCTGACCCTTGCTCTGGCTTTAAAACAGTGTTTGGATTTGAGTAGAAATAGCAATGACCTCTCTGAGCCTCGGGTTGAAACTCTTTCAGCCTCAATTTTTTTTTATAAATAGAAAATAACTTATTTTTCATTGAACTGTTGTGAGAATCTAAGGAATCTAATGAAATTTAATGAATGAATAAAAAGCAAGGCAAAAGCCAAGCTCTTCCATATTGTTGGGAAATCATGGATTAGAATTACCATCATGGGCTAGCATTAGTAGAATACAGCCAGAAAACAGAGCAGACAAGGTATATTGGTCTACTAGGGCTTCCATAACAGAACATCCACAGACTGAGTGGCTTAATTAACCAAAATTTATTTTTTTTTACCATTCTGGAAGCTAGAAATCCTAGATCAAAATACAGCAGGCTTCACATTTGGTAAGGGCTCTCTTCCTGGCTTGCAGGTAGCCTCTGTCTTCTGAGTAGACACAGAGAAGGGCTCCAGTGTCTCTTCCTCTTCCTGTAAGTTCACCAGCTCCATCCTACATGGATTATGGCCCTACCTTCAGGAGCTCATTTAAGTTCTATCACCTGCTCACCTGTCTCTAAATACAGTCGCATTGGAGGAAAGGTGAATACAAATTCTAGTTCATAACACACGGGTTACCAAAAGCACTGTTCTTCATATGTATCTTCTTGACCATTAACAGAAATCAGGGATGACCCTGGGCTCCAGTTATCATGTGGCTAGTTTAAAATGTCATCTTTTCAAAGAAGTCTCCTCTACTGCCCCATCAGGACTACTCTCTATCTTTTCTTTCACCTGCTAGAAGCTTCTTCTCCAATAGCACACTCAGCTCCTTGTTACTTGTCTGTCTCTTTCAGGCATTCTGACTTTTCTAAGTCAGAAGACATATCTTCTTTTCAATTTTATATAACCATATTTTTGAAGACTTAGGTGTAGTAAGAATATAAACTTTTCATCATTGATACCTTCAACTACATTCTGAAAAAAATCACCCTTTCCAATTTTTTTGAAATGTCCTGGGCAGATTTTATCATTTCTAGTCATTTTCATTACTACATATACAATTTAAAACGTTAATCTCAAAATGTATTTAAAATTCACTTCTCGATTTTCCCAGTTAAGTCTTGGGTTGAAATCTATCAGATGAAGTGATGTCTTATCAGAATGGTGAGTCAGAGATGAGGCTGGGTAGACTTGGCTGGGAGATCTATGCAGGACAACTGTGTAGACACACATGGGCAATGCAATGCTCAACTGTAGGGAGCAAGATTCACATTGCATACCACACGGACACTCCCGCTATAGTTGATCAGGATACAACCATACAAGGAAGCCCTGAATACAGAGTCTTCTGTCTGCTCTTCCAAGTATAATTATTCCAGAGATTTACAAGAACCCAAAGAAGTGTAGGGGACGGTAAGAATTATCTTGTATAACTGGATATATCACTTATCAGTAAAGTGAAGCCATCTTTGACATTGTCCTGTGTTATGGACTGAGTGTTTTAACTAGTACATTAAATTTAATCTTCAATATGATGGTAGTAGAAATGAGGACTTTGGGAGGGCTCTTCCCTGATGAATAGGATCAATATTCTTATAGAAGGGAGCCTAGAAACCCCCCCCCTCAGCCCTTCTGCCACATGAGGACACTGTGAGGTTGTGGCTGTGAGCCAAGAAGCAGGCCTCACCAGATGCCAAATCTGCTGGTGCTTTGATAGAAGACATCCCAGCCTCCAGAAGGATGAGAAATATATTCCTGTTATTTATAAGCCATTCAGTCTGTGGTGGTTTGTTACAGCAGCCCAAGGAGACTAAGATGTCCTGATTTTGTGTGTTTATCTTCTCTTGGTGATTTTTATACATAATTATAACAATTACACAAATTATACTTATAATAATGTACTAGATAATGGTTCCTGGGTACTTGCTACCATATTTCATAAGTTCTAATATACATGCTTTCAGATTCCAACATTTCTGAAATAGTGTGATTTATAATTAATGACATACCATAATTTGATCATAAATAAGCATCTCCCCCTTCTTCCTGGTACATAATGGTGTGCAACAATCCGTGGCATCTTGGAATTGATAAAATACAGCATGTGCAAAACACCGTTCTAAGTACTTCACAACACTTTACAGGTCCCCCTGACCTGCCAATAGAGCAACATTGTGAGATCAGTTATGACTGTTATTCTATTTTACTGACGAAGAAACTGTGACAAGGCAGTTAGATATCCACCATAGTCAGACCTAATAAATGGAGGATATTGTGATCTTTGTATAAATGGTGTACATGGCCTTCTTAAGGTAGTGGTTGGCTTCCTGCTGACTTTCCGCATTCATGAAGATCCTCAGAATGAGACAACCGTCTCCCTCAGCCATGGTGGTGGTGCGTCCCCCAAACGTCTTTTCTGGATGAATTGTCCCCCTGCTTGGTAGCCACCTGGACAACCCAAAACTGTCTACCTCTTCATTACCCTTTGGCTACGTTCTTCCATGCCATTGTCCTTAGGAAGACACAACCATCTTTCTGCTCCCAGTCAGACGACCTCATAGTCTTCCAGGCTTCATAGTTCATTTCACTCTAGCAAGCATTGTACATGTAGGAAAGCCTATTTTTTAAAAAAAAGCATTTCTGTGACCTTCTAAACCTTCCACCCCCTCCATGCTCACTCATGGAGCTCTTTCAGAAACTTTCTCATCAGGTTCCCAAGCCAGGATACAAATAAGTGCAGATTGTTCAGCGTAATAATTTCACTTATGCAGTGAGTAAAATGCTACTCTTCACATCATATAATAATGACCCTGGTCTCTTGCCAGTAACTCCCTAGAGTACTTCTCACTTCCGTCCCCAATTCTGGCTTTCAGAAAATGGGCACTTCCTCTGTAGAAATATCATATTTTTCCTTAGACTGAAAACACCATGCTTCTCTTAGATGGAGTTGAGGGGTGTCTGATTGTGATGGGGCCAGTCTGATCACTCTTGGTAAGTCAGAGCAGGGAGTGACACTCAATCCATGATCCTTGATAGTTGTATTTAAAATGTGTAGAACTGGGGCACAATATTGACTAGTTCCCAGAAAGTGTCGTTACTGAGATTGCTCGTCCAAATGCAGAGGATGCCTCTTAGTTCTTTCCTTGATGGCCTTTCTCAGTTCAGGGTTGATGGTGTCCTTCTTAACACTCCCTGCTCCCTTTGTATCTCTTCTACCTCTGTTTTATCACAGCCACTGAGTCACACACATCAAAAACCTGGCAGTGACTTTGAGTCAGCCCTCCCCTCATTCACTACTTCCTGCCAACTTCCTGTCAAGTCCTAAATGTCTTGACTTCTGGATAGTTCCTCTATTTTTCCTCTGACTCTAGCCTAATTTAGGACCATCATCACCCCTGGGTTACTCCAATATCATAGCAGCAAGGGCCTGTTCTCTCCGTTTCTGTCCCTCGGCCCCCCTTCTCCATTCTCCAGTCCAATGTCACAAATCTGACCATATCACTCTACCACTGAGAATACTTCAAGACTCCCCCTGCCTACTGGTAAATAGCACTTATTGAATGCTTGCCACATGCCCCGCAGAAAAATAAAAGTGAGATAGGTATTGTTACTGTTCCCACTATGTGCATGAGGAATTTGAAGTACAGAGATAATAAGGAGCAAGTTCCCGGCGTTACGCTGATTCTCAATAGAAGTATATGGCCTCATATGACATTGCCCCTACTAAACTGTGAATCCCTGCCTTACTTTTCACACCTCAATCTATATCTATATAGATACATATGTACAGATAAAAATGTAAAACTATGCACCTCTGTCTCCTTCACTATAGTACTATAATATATAATAATAATAGTGCTCATAGTATTATCCTGCCAATAATAAGGTATCAGTCAAAAGGACTAAATGACACAACCTAGAAATTCTCCTTAACTAGCTCCCAGTGAAATAAACACTAAGCAATGAGGTAAAGGGACTTATAGGGAGCCAGGCATATAAAATCTCTCTCCTCACCTCCCTTGGAGTCTATTAGGCCTGGGATCTTTGCATAGACTGCCTAAATATTTTCCCTGCTGCCAAGTGGACCCAACCACTGTGAGATCTTGGGTCCATATTTGTGGTGTTTTAGAAGCAATGAAAGAATATAGCGATCACCCTACCTTGTGTCCAACTTCCAAAACATGGACTATGCACTGAATCAAAAAATTAGATGTCTAAAACCACTAGAGCACACGGGCCAGGTAGCAAGATGTAGAAATAGGCATGGTGGCTCTGACATCCAGGGCCCACTTAAGACACTGCTTCCTGTCCCCCTAGCCTTGTTGTTAGGGACAGGAAACATATCCTCCAGGGAACTCAGCACCCGCTCCACTGAGCAGGAAGCAGCTGACCAGACACATCCTCCCAGTGGGCTCACAAGCAAAGGCAGAAGTCAGTCCATTATAGGAGCAGCTGGGAAGACTACATGTGGAATTAAGGCAGGGTTTAGTATTTCCATGCCCAATCAACGATGGGCAATGATAGTAACAACTGTCTCAGCAGAGTGGGGCGCGTCAGAGCTCATCCCATCAGTAATGAAGGTTTGTGTTACCCCACCATGCAACTAGCTGGACTAGCTGAAATGCTGGCCCATAGTAAGGACAATCTAGAATAACAGAGGATGGAGATAATGAGTATCATTTATGGCCTCAGAAGCAGCCAGCAAAAACTTATTTTTCCAACCTCATGTCTTAAGTCTTCCATGAGATCATGAATGAACAAACACCTGGAAGAAAAGACTGTCAGTGATTAGACCTGCTCTTCCCTATTTAGGAAAAAATAAGAACACTATGTTCTCCAAAAAATTGGGGGAAGAAACTCCATACTACAGGGTGGGAGCCAGAAATAAAAGGGTAGGAGTGGACTGAATGGCCCAGGAGGTTAACAGGCGAGACATCTCAGGTCAGCCTCAGGTTCTCTTGGCTTCGTCCATCTCAGGCCTTCAGCTATTTGCATTGGCTGTTGGGGTACTGCCATCCCGCATACAGGTTAGCATGGTTAGGCCATCTGAGGCTGAATGCATACTTGTTCAGGAGAGCTAGGCCTCTCCATGCACATGCTATGTGAGCATGCTAACCATGTGTCCATCCACTGTGTCTGTCTCCCTAGTTGTTTCTGGACTCAGGCAAAACACGATACCAAGAAGCCAAATAACGCAACTGAAAAGTCCAAGGGAATTAATAACTTCTGGGTGAATTTTGAGTAGTGGGAAAAGGAGACTAAGAGAGCCAAACAGATAATTTCCTTTGTTTCTCCTCGAGTCCTGTTCTATGTTGTGCTTTCTCTTTGCTGTCTGTCTGAACGCATTTGGCGAGGCCAGAAGAATACAACGGGTGAGCTGTCCGCCGAGCGTTCAACGTTACGCTGCTTTCCACCCTGACCTGCCTTATTTTCTTATCCCTCACTTTTATAAAATGCCTAAACTTTACACCTCCCGGGTAAAGCATCAGCACGTAAACTTGGCTCAGTGACTGTTTCTCTTGGGAACCAAGAAAAGGCAGATGTCACAACAAGAACAACATAACAATATTATTATGAAACTACAGACTTACATGTATTGAGTCCTATTTGGCTCCAAGCAGTGTTCTGCATATTGGCTCGTGTGCTCCATCAATGACGGGAGCTGCAGCTTATTGGTCTTTGTAACCTGAGTATGAGCACTCAGCCCGGCAGGCAGTAGTCTCAGCAAGTATTCGGGAAATATATATATCTCTGAAACACAGGTTTTAAGCTAGACATTTGCAAAACCTCCATCTTTCCCATTTCCAAAAAGCCAATCTCTAGTGAGACTCCAGCATGTGCCACAATTTGTCACAACTTTTGTCCCATTTAGAGCTCCAAGTTGTCTAGTGACATAGCACATTTGTCATACATTTATCCTCTAGATGATAGAACTGAAACCAAGAGAGGTAACAATGGAATCTCAGAATGGACATTTTCCTTACCCTGAATTAGAAAACAAGATTGCGTAAATTATTTAACAAGGCTAAACCTTCTAAAGAGTGAAAATTAGTGGGAAATGCCATAACTTTCTTAAAGGACCATTGCCAGGGTGAAAAGTGAATAGTTCTACAGGAGCTGTTTTCTATACACTGAGGAGGAAATTCAGGTTGAGAACACAAAAAGACTTGCTTAATGTCATACAAATTGTATAATACATACAGTTGATTCAAAGATGGAATTTATGCTACCTTTTTATGGATGTTGGAGCAGATTTCAGGTGTCCTCAATCTAGCCCAGTGAGAGCACATAGGATATAACTTGAAAAGTATGTTTTAACTTGAAAAGGCATCATGTGCTGTCAGGGTTCCACCCCTAGAGCAGCGTCCACTGAGACCTGTGGAAACTGGTGGCAATCAACTGAAGAAATAGTTAGAAGTGACAGTAAAGAAAGACAAGAGACATAGAGTAGAATTCAATGGAGCTCAGGGGTCCATTGCCCATAGTGGGATTCCAGCAATGGCACCAAGTGTTTGCTCCACTTTGCTTTTATTGGAGTCTATTTGTCCAGATGGTAAGACAAGGGAGGGAACAAAGACATCAGCCATCAGCCGTTTCTCGAATTGATCACATCAGCTCCTATTGTTATTATTATTATTAACCTTAAGGGTAGCCTTCAGTAATCTGAAATCTGAGCCTTGTATTGGGAGAGCCTGCTGCTTGGGGTCACACACACACAGATTTCTAGGGAGGTGTTAAGCTCCACTAGTTCTCCATGGAGTAAAATGCCACCTGCGTTAATCTCCTCTGAGGGATCAGAGGAAGGGAGGCATTTTCCTCCCATCACTACCACAGAGGATTTTCCTCTGCAATAAGGGATATAAGGTCTTCTGCCCATATCTCAGAGCTCAAGCTACTCCCTTGGTCTCTGCCCCAGGCGAATGCAAATCTCCACAATGGGTATCTGCTTTGCCTGTTTAATGGGCAGGAAACACCCTAGAAAATGTATCTTTTCTCAGGACATTGTCATAGCCTCTTCTATGACCATTACTCTCCTCAGAGTGCTCACAGACCCAGTAGAATGTTTGTAAGCTGTATCCTGAACCGGCTAGAATTTCAGAAAAGGCAAGAAGCTTGCTAGCAATGGCTAGGTTAAACGTAAACTAGCTGACTTTTCTTTGTTCAGACTCAGCTTACTTCTTAGTTTTCCTCTTTTCCTGGGGATGCTTTCCTTTGCCAAGAATGGGGTCTTCAGTCCCCATTCTCCCAGCAGTGTACCTGATACCTTTCAAAGGAGCCTGGAAGAAGTAAGAGGAGCAGTTTGTCAATGTGTAAACAAGGTTTTCCCTTGATAACCCTCCCAAGGTGTTTCATTTCTGTAGATTTGTTTGTTAGTTAATGATATCTGCTGGATAAAAGAGAAAGGTGTGTGTGCAGGTGATACAGAAACGTCTACTTTCAAAGCAGCAAATTTGGATGGTTAAGGACAAGATCAAAGGAGGAATCAATAAGAGAATTATAGCAGCCACAACTGACCACCTAACACCTGCAGGGCTCAGGCGAGGAACACAATGTAGAATTCTCTGTGAGAGATGTCATAGCAACACATATGCACATGGCCAGACTCTTGGAAACTTCTAAGCAGCCTGTCTTCCCTGAGGCTGTATTATGAGAGTCAAAGATGCTCCTCTTTTCTTTTTTCTTAAATTTTTAATTAATAAATTATTTATATATATACACATATATTATACGTTTTGACATATGCATACATTGTGGAATGATTAAACCAAGTTAATTAACACATTTATCACCTCATAGTCTTAATTTTTTGTGGTGAGAACACTTACTATCTACTTTTAGCAATGTTAAAATAACGGTTATGAGCTGTAGTCATCATCCTGTGCACTGGGATCTCTAGAGCTTATTCTTCTTCTTTAATGGAAACTTGTTCCCTGTACAAACAGGTTCTCATTCCCTCCACCTCCCAGCCCTCTGTGATCCATGGTTCTACTTTCTGTTCTGTGAGTTGGATTTTTTTATTACAGATTCTATATACACAGGTAAGTGAGGTCATGTAGTATATGTGTTTCTGTGCTTGGCTTTTTTCTCATAATGTAAGATTCTCCACGTACATTCATGTGGTTGCAAATGACAGGATTGCCTTCTTTTTTAAAGGTCTAGCATCATTTGCTTTGCTAATTTATGTATATGCTACAGTTTTCAATCTATGCATCCACTGGTGGACACTTAGGTGATTCCACATCTTGGTATTGTGAATAGGGCTGCAGCGAACATGGCACAGAAGTAATCTCTTCAAGATGTTGATTTAATTTACATCGGATACCCAAAAGTGGGATTGTGTAGCTCTGTTTTTAATTTTTTTAGGATAATCTCCATACTCTTTTTAATAATGGCTATACTAATTTTCACTAACACCAGCAGTACTGATTTTCCTTACCACCAGCATTGTCTTTTCTTCACATTCTTACCAATATTTGTTGTCATTTGTTTTGTTTTAGTGAGGTGATATCTGGTTTTGATTTGTATTGTCCTGATGATTAGTGATGTAAAGCACTTTTTCACATACATGTTGGCCCTTTGTACATCTTTTGACAAATGTCTGCTCAGGTTATTTGTTCATTTTCTAATCTCTAATCAGATTAGTTGTTTTGTTGCTATTGATTTACTGAGTTCCTTATATAATTTGAATAGTAATTCCTTATCAGATATACTGTTTGCACATGCTTTCTCCCAATGAATAAATTGTCTTTTTATTCTGTTAATTGTGTCTTTTGATGTACAGAAGCTTCATAATTTAATACAATCCTGTTCATCTATTTTTGCTTTTGTTGCCTGTACTTTGGGGGTCATATTCAAGAATCATTGCCCAAACAAACATCATGGAAGTTTTTTTCCTGTGTTTTCTTTTGAATATTTTATAATTTCAGATCTTACATTTAAGTTTTTAATGAATTTTGAGTTTATTTCTGCACATGGTGTGAGAAATTTGTTCCCTTCTGTTCTTCTTCATCTGGATATCCAGTTTCCCCAGCACCATTTGTTGAAGACATTATCTTTTTCCCATTATGTATTCTTGGCACTTCAGAGAATTCAACTGACTATAAATGTGTGGGTTTATTTCCAGCCTCTTTATTCTGTTCCATTGGTGGATTGTCTGTTTTCATGCTGGTACCATGTTGTTTCGGTTACTTTAGCTTTGTAATATACTTTGAAATCACATGGTGAGATGCCTGCAGTTTTGTTTTGTTGTTTTTTGCTCAAGATGGTTTTTGCTATTTGGTATGTGTGTGTGTATGTGTGGTACCACATAAATTTTAGGATTTTTTTTTTCATTTTTGTGAAACATGTCCTTAGTATTTTAATACAGATTGCATTTAATCTGGAGATTGCTTTGAATAGAATAAACATTTTAACAATACCAATTATTCTAATCCATTAACACAGGGCACCTTTCTATAAATTTGCACGTGTTCCTTTTTCAATTTCTTCCTACAATGTTTTGTAATTTTCAGTATGTTGAACTTTAGTCTCGTTGATTCAATTTATAAATCAGTGGTTTTTTTATACTATTATAAATGGAACTGTTTTCTTGATTTCTTTCTCAGATATTTCATTGCTTATATATGGGAATGCTATTGATTTTTATGTCCTTTAATCTCACTGAATTTGTTGATTATTTCTGACAGTTTTTTAGATGGAATTTTTAGGGTTTTCAATATATAAGATCATGTTGTCAACAAATAAAGACAATTCAACTTCTTCATTTCCTATCTAGACCCATTTTTCTTCATGCCTAATTGCTCTGGGTAGCAAAGACTATGCTTTTTAACCATTAAGTGTGGAAAGCATATATGGTTAAAGAGTTAGGTCTTTGGATGTCTCAAAGTGATGAGTGATGTTGCAAGAGGAACAGAATTAAAGAAGTCCTATGTATCCTGTGTAAGATTTATTGGCCCATGAAGTTGCACAGCTAGAATTTTAAATAGCTAAAGTAACTTGAGCAAAACCAAAGAAGCTAGATTTTTCATAGTGTGTTGGGTCCCGTTTAGCTAAAGCATGTGCCTGTAAATGTTAATTTTGCTAAAATTGCAAATGTACTTTGAATGTTCGGTGAGCATTTGTGAATATCAGTAGGCTATGAGAAATTAATGACAATTCTTGACAAATGAAATAGCAGGATGTGAAATATACTTTAGAAAAATTAATCTTGCTATAGTGATTAGGTTGGATTGGAGTGAAAAACACAAATAAATGGGACAAGCAATTGAAAGCTGATTATAGTAATTCAAGAAAAGAAGAAGTGAGGCCTCCCAAGGACTCACTTACTCAGTTCTCCATTCCCAGACTGTGTTATGAAAATTTGAAGTTGCTAGATAAGAGGCCTCCAAATAAAAATGTGTCTTTCTCATAGCAGAAAATCTCTTTGTGAAAGGAAAAGATAAAGAATTCTGGAAAACATTTCTGAGGATTTGACCTTTGTAAAAGAGATTGCTGGATGCCATCTGAGAAACACTTCCCCCTTCTTTTATTGGAATAAAAACCCTGTTATTATTTGACATAGTGCTGAACTCAACTACAAGACTGGATTTTCTATTCTTCTTGTGCCTCAATGTGCTAATGTTAAAAAAAAAAACTAAGTAACGAACAGTGGTAGAAATGGCAGGAAAGCTGCTAAAGGAAGCTAACTCAGATGGAAATTGGGTTCTTTGTCCTTCCCTGCTTCTCCTGCTGCCAGCCTGGAAGGCTGATATGATGTTGATCTAGCAGCCGTCTTGGGCAGTGGGTCACTTCAAGAATGCAAGCAATGCTGATGGTGGTGAAGCAGAAAATGGCCCTGAACATCTTTTGGATAAGGGGCAATTTCCTTCCTTGTTTAAATCATTGTTGTTCAGTATGTCCTATTATGTGCAGCTAAACCTAATCCTAGCTAATACAGTAACTTTGCAAAAGCAGAGGAGCCCAAGATTTAACTCTCTTAACATAATTATTAGAGGACCAACCATGAGAATCCTAGAGATATTAGGTACGTTACCTGCTATAGGGCTCCAGCTGTGAAATCTACTCTGTTTGGCCTCCATCCAGATGACATTGTTTTTAGTTCTGTGTATATTAAACTTCTTTGCAAAATACATCTTTTTCTTTTTCCATCCCTACCACCATTTTTATTCTCCTATTTTTAATAGAGTTGAAGTTTTGCTCTTCAGTTTTGCTCAGGCTGGTCTTGAACTCCTGAGCTCAAGGAATCCTCCCGCCTCAGCCTCCCAGAGTATTAGGATTACAGGGGTAAGCCACTGCACCCAGCCCCACCATTCATTTTCTTCTGTTTTCTGTCCTAGCTAAGACACAGCATCCTAACTGGTTTCCCCTTCTCTAGCTTTATGCCTCTCACCCCACCCCCATTGCCTACTCATCTTTCATAGTGCCCACAAATGCCAGGTCCAAACTGAAATCCAATCACATCAGTCCCTGACTCAAACCTTTCTAAGGCTCCAGACTAAGCTGTCAGTGAATTTTTCTTTTTCAATCTTCTTTCTCCGTCATCTACTCCATATACTCCATTTTCCCTTGGCATCTCTTCTTAAATTTCTGGATGTGTTTCATTGCTGCACGCCTCCTGTCTTTACATTACTACTCTTCAATCTCTTGCCCAACTGGCTTATCCTTGTCCATATTTAAAGATTGTGATGGACACCTAGGGCAGGAGTTCTCCAATGTTTGGTTTGAGAATCAGGGTCTACTCTTACATACTCTTGCTAACTGCAAAACCATTTGCTTCTGTCAGTTATATTTATTAATATTTACCATTTGGAAATATAAAATGAAAACAATTTTAATATTCACTTATTAATTCATTTACAAAAGATGATTATATATGCTAACATATGCAAAATTGTTTATGAAAAAATACACCATAGTTTCCCATGGAAAATGCACTCCCATGTATAATGTGCACTCAGGTTTTTGGCCCAAACTTTCAGGAAAATGCTTCTGGAGAAAGTGGCCACCTCTTGAGGCCAGGAAAGACTCATCTGGGGAGAGATAACGCTCCCCTGGTAACGTGCAGATTGCACTGCTGCCCGTAGCCACACATTCTGTGGAGGCGGCTCTGTCTGTAGCTCCCAGAAGCCCTTCAGTCCCTGCCATGTCAGGAGTTATGGGAGAAATAACCATGCACTTGGCTGGTGGGGCAGGATCTTATGAGGCTGCTCAGGCAGCCAGGCGGGTCCCTGGGGACTGTGTGGGGTTCCCTGTCCCCTCTGCACAACTAAGCCTCAGGCCTCAGCCCTCACTCCACACAGCCACAGCCAACACTGCCAGTCTTCCCCTGCCTCCTCCCCTGATTGTGACTTGGTGGAGGCTACTTGGCTGCTCCCACCAGATCCTGGCTTCTCCCAGACTGGACCCCATGTGCCCAGCAGGCCCAGGTAGGAGGGTACAGCAGCCCCTCGAGGCCTACTGGACTCCCCTACCTCTGAGTCATACTACCCATGCATAATTCGCATTGTTTTTCCATCAAAAATTTGGGTAAAATTGTGTACATTATACACAGCAAAATACAGTATTTTTTAAAAAATTAATGAAACAAGTAGCAATGTTTTCGTTGTTTCCAGTTACCCTAGTGCGTGGCTTAATAGAAGATGTTTTAATATTTGCATCTGCATTGATATATTCATTTGGTTGAAATATATGAAGAGAATTTGGAGGATTTTGTGAATGTTATTCTTTGAATCTTCCCCCAAACTCAGCCAGTAGTAACCTCTTAAATGTTAGCTACAACATGGAATCCAAAACCATATCAATGAATCTGTCATGTTCTGTTGCACTAAAACCCATTGGTCCCTGGAATGGATCTTTTATTCATGCATGATCTCTATAGCCTCATGCACGGGTTGGTTTGAAAAACTTCAATTTACTAAACCAGGGATATCTTCCAAATACTGATAAATTGACTATATCATACAAAAAAAAAATGACCACAAATTGTCAGAAAGTATTTAAGACTGGGTGTCATGGTTCACTCCTGTAATCCCAGCAATTTAGGAGGCCAAGGCAGGAGGATCACTTGAGGTCAGGAGCTCAAGACCAGCCTGGGCAACATAGTGAGGTAGCTTAGAAATGGGCAGTGTCCACTGTGGCCTTGTCTCTACAGAAAACAGACAAAAAAATTAGTAGGTGTGATGATTCATGCCTGTAGTCCCAGCTATAAAGGAGGTGTGAGGCAGGAGAGTCGTTTACACTCAGAGACTTCAGGTTACAGTGAGCTAGGATCAACATCACTGCACTCCAACCTGGGCAACAGTGTGAGATGCTGTCTCTAAAAAGAAAAGAAATTAAAAATTAAAAACATTTTAGAAAAGAGAAGTCTGTAAGTTAATGGGTACAAAAAATACAGTTACATAGGAAGAATAAGACTGCATGTTTGGTGACAGCAGGGCAGCTATAGTTAACAATAACTTATTGTATATTTCAAAATAATTAAAAGAATAGAGTTGGAAAACTCCAAATGCAAATACATGATAAATGCTGAAGGTGATGGATACCCAACTACCCTCATTTGAGTATTACACATGGTATGCTTGTATCAAAACATAACCCATACATTTACCAACGGGTACAACTATTGTGTTTCCATGATAATTAAAAATTGATTTAAAAAAATTAAATCTTTAAGGTTTAGGAAACCATCTAGTTCATACTGCTAGATACAAGATTTCCAAAGTTCTGATTTTTATTTGAAGGCTCAAATTTATCACTGAAAACAAACACTGTTAGTTCTTTCCCTTGAATTAACAGCCTTATTTCATTCATGTACATATTTGCTCAAAACCCAGTTATGAATAGTCATAGTTTTTTTATATTATTCTTCCAAATCAAAATGATATTCCATGAAAAAAAAAAAGCTGCTAATTCAGCTTGCAATTCAATGGCACAACTACTTTTCTTCAAGGCAGCCTCTGTACTTTAGTATAAGCAAAATAGTTTTATGGCACAACTATTTTTGCCCATAGATATTTAAAAGGTGTTACACAGGGTTGATATTTAATAAAAATAATATTTTTTACTGCTCAGTCAAGAACACTCTTAAAGAAAACTGGTGCGAGGTGCTGAAAAACACAGTGCCCACCTGTGCAGATGAGTGCCAGTGCTCTGGTTAATGCTGTGACACCCATGGTTTCACCTACCATCTCTTTTGCACCATCAGGACAAATTTCAACACTGTCATAAAAAAACAAAATGTATCTTAGAGTTATTAAGGAGAGAGTTTTGACCTCATGAACCACCTAAAAGGGCCTTGAGAACTTCAGGGGCCCCTGGACTATCCTTTAAGAACCACTCCTCTCCAAAGGGGTCTGGTCCAGAGCTGCCACTTTTCAAGTCCCTTGATAAGGCCACAGTGGACACTGCCCATTTCTAAGCTACCTCTGTTTGGTCTAGGAGTGGATCACTGAATTCTTTCCCCAGATATTTTGACCTTAGAACTTTGCAAAGTGGACGGTTGATTGAAGTAGCCTCTTTTCCGTGTCTGAAGTGGTAAAATGTAAACCTTTAGAGGTGAAAGGACCTATTGCCAACATGGCCAGGAAACAGAGGCAGCCAGTGAAGCAGAGATGAGACCGGGGGAAAATCTAATGTTAATGTTGAAATAAATGGATGCATTTTTTCCTTCGGTCCAGCTGTGTTTCTATCTTTGAATCGCCCTATTATCTCTATAATAAAAGTTCCTCTGAGATGAAATGTTTGTATAACTTTTCTATCATTTAATATTAAAATCATCTGAAAAAATTCTGCTCGAGGGACTCCTCATCTGTAAAGCATCCCTGAGTCCGTCCTCTGAGCAAAATTGACTCCATCCCCCACCTTTATGCCAACATTGACCCTCATCTCTGTTGCAGCATCAGCCTCAGTGATGGTTTCTGTCTTGAATATTCCTCTCTAATAGATGGCAAGGTCCTGGAAAGCAGTGAAAGCTTAGGGCTTATTTTTAAACTCAGATCTTAGCAAATAAAATGTAGGAATAGGTAAGTAGGGACAGAGAGAGAAAGAGAACATAAAAAGCACATTGACATAGACATCAAATCTCATTTTATTCCTTCCTGGCTAAGTCATTTTGGCGTTTGGAACCTCCACCAACTCACTTGTAAAATACGTCGGCCCCTGGGCTGAAGCTGAATGAGGTGAGACATTTGAAATGCGTTCCCTAAGTGAAGTTTTTCTGAGCTATGAAATGTTATCCTTTGCTCAGTTGGAAATGCTGATGTATGGAAACTCTATCTCTGATGGTTCCTCTAGGATCTGTGATAATCATGAAGTTTACAAAACTTTATATTTTATAAACAAACATTTGTGAATTGGAAGCAGCCAAACGGATCCCGTTCACTTTCCCCATTTAACTATTTAGTTATTCAAAAAACTTGAAAATTAAGTCCCCCTTACCATTATTGAATGGGACTTATCCAAATATAAATGTTATAACTCTTTGAAGACTCTTTTAATCTCCATTTACTCATTTGTAAAACAGGGGAAATAGCAATGGAGTTCTTGTAAAAATTAAATGAGGCAGCGTCTTTTGAGCAAAGTACCAACAGTATCTAAGGCAGAGCAGGCCAAGTCAATTATTTTATAAGCTTTGTCTTCTCTCCCAGAAACATTAGATTCTTCAGGCTTCCTCTCAGGAAGTTTGGGTTGAAATGACTTTTATAGATGAACTAACTGGAACTGAGACAAGTCAGAGGATTTACCTAAATTCACACAGCTTAGTATCTGCAAACACCAGGCCCCACATGGGCTCCCTGGCTCTCAAAACCCTGCTCGTCTCATTACACCGGGGGTCTCTGTCTCTCAGGCAAAGAGTGCTGAGATTTTTACTTCAAGTGTGTTATTTCACTTTTGGGGTATTTAAACAAATGAATTTTGTAAAGAACTGAAAAAGAATCAGAAATAACAGAGAGCTTTGGAAGACATTACAAGGGGAGTAAAAACATTGACATGAGGATTTGGAATAGGAAGGCATGAATTTTAGTCCCTGCCCCAACACCAGCTTGGAGAGTTGGGCGAGTCAGCTAAGCAAAAGGCACAGCAATTCTGTGTTGTGTAAAAGGAATTCTTTTCCTGTCCTACAGGAAAACAGAACACACTCACTTTCTCAGCACCTACGTTTGAGCACTTCACAAGCATTTCTTCACTTAATTCTCATATCAGTCCTACTCAGCATGTATCTCTACTGCTTTTTTTTCTTTTTTGAGACTGTCTCACTCTGTAACCCTGGGTAGAGTGCCATGGCATCACAGCAACCTCAGTATCTCAGGCTCAAGCGATCCTCTTGCCTCAGCCTCCTGAGTAGCTGGGACTACAGGCACCCACCACAACACCCAGCTAGTTTTTCTATTTTTAATGGGGTCTCGCTCTTGCTCAGGCTAGCCTCGAACTCCTGAGCTCAAATAATCCACCTGCCTCAGCCTCCCAGAGTGCTGGGATTACAGGTGTGAGCCACAGCACCGGGCTATCTCTACTATTTATAAGAAATCTAGGGTCTAATAATTTAATCTGCCCAGGGTTACAGAATTAGTACCCGTGATTCCCACCACCTCCAACTATTCCACCTGCCTTAGAAGATCTCTGTAAGATAAAAACAGAATACGAGATGAGCACAAACATGTTACATGGTCCAAAATCTGCTAATACGGGTGAAGGCAACAGAAGGATCTCTAAATGCCAAGTCAGGTACCCCAAGTTTACACTTTTTACCTCACCCCCAACTAGATGTACCGTCTTGACGATGTCACTTCCCTTCTCTGAATCTCAGTTTTGTCATCGGTAAAGTGGAGCATATGAACTCTAGACACAGACACCTGCCATAAAGGGCTGTTAGGAGGATCCAGCAAGATCGCAATTGTAACAAGGCTTTGTGCTCTGCAGAGCCCTGTACAAATGTGCGCTATTATTATTACTGGTATTACCATTATTATTACACCATGTTCTTTGGGCAAGACATTTATGTTAAACTGACACAGCACATAATTGGAGTGCTCAAGTTAAATAAATGAAGTCAGCTGTCTGACTCCTTTAAGATAAATGATGTTATTACAACATAATTGTATAACCCCATATAGCTTACAGCAGCAGAAGGATGTGTATTTCACATGCCCTCCTATAATTACATCCCCATGATAATTTTGCAGTTAGTTGCGATGAGCTCTGGTCATGAAAACATGCCAATTTTGTATGGGATTGAAGTCTGGCTAATTTTAGCAAATTGAGAGTCACACAAAAGAAAAGAGATAAATACTATGTTGTTATTTTTCATTAGAGAATTGCTATATTAAGAGGCTGCGATCCAGCTGTGTTTGTTTAAATAAAAGTGTGATTTGAATACCTCCTACAGCTAATGTTCCTGCCAATGAATAAAAGATAAAAACGCAGCCCTGGCTGGATGGGAGTCTCTGTTCTAGCTGACTCGGAGATTTATTGTTTCACATAAGGAAGCTGAAAGCGCAGAGGGCAGACCACACGCGGTGGCCTTTTGTGTATTGTTTCAAGCCGTACCACTAATAGATTTCTTCCACTGAGGCTCCCAGCAATTCAGCTGTGCTCAAATGCTCCACTTAACTGTGAAAAAAATAATAATAAAATAGTAATTATGCCCAAATAGCAAATGCAGCCCATCTCCATGCCACAAGGTGAAAGTAAATAGGAACAAATACCATTCAGAGAAGCAGCACTGTATTCTAGTGCCACGTGACAATGGATTTAAGCCTCCTTCATCCTTCCAAGCAGACTCCTCTCGCTTATATCCCAGTGCCTCCCTCCCCTCTGTGTGGCCCTCGAGGACTAGCAGTATTCTCCTGCGATCCATTTCCTAAGCTGGCTGACCTGGAATGAAAGAGGAGATGTGATATCCAGGCTGTTGCTAGGACACAGGGCAATTCCAGCGCATCTGAGTGATGTAGTCGGAGCCTGGCATTCGGAATACACCGGGTTAAAATCTCCACCCTCAGGCAGGTTACAGTCTAACACGGTAGGAGATATGCATTCCCCATCTCAAACCACTAAGCGTGTCTTTTTTTTGTTTTTGGCTGGGGCTGGGTTTGAACCCACCACTTCCAGTATATAGGGCCAGCGCCCTACTCCTTTGAACCCACAGGCACCGCCCTAAGTGTGTCTTATTTTTTAAAAACGGCATTGTCTGACAACCCGGTCTTGACCTCTCAATCCTTGCCACCCTCCTATTTTGCCTCTGAAGTGCTCACAGCAAACCTTTTATGCACACGCACAGGCACATGAGCACACCACGTTCTACTACCTGTGCAAGTGTTACCCCCCCACCCCCACCCCTGCACCGACTTTTCTTCCCTTCCTTACTCATGGAGCAGACTCTAACTCATTTCCATGATTTAATGCAAACACCATTCCCCAGGAACAATCCCTGCACCCCTCCCTGGGTGCTTCCAGTGTGGGATGGACACACCTCCTTTCCATGACAGTGATGCTCAACATGGTCTGTCCTGCGGATCCTCTGCTCAGGAGGGGGGACTGGGCTGAGAGTGTGGCCTCGGGTTTCCCATCCCTGACCTGGAGTAGGGCGGCACGTCTCTTCCTTCCTTCCAGCCTCTTCCCTCCCCACCTGGCTTTGCTCCCCACCAGTACTGTGGTCCTCACAAGCAGACAGGGCTGATGGGGGCGCATTGTGCAGAGGTGCTCAGAGCTGCAACGGAGGCAACTACAGTTACATCACGTTGTTCTTTCTGCTTATCGGTTTCCCCACTAAGCTTTCCAGGGTGGAAACTGTGTCTTTTCATCTTTGTATCTTCACAGCCCTGAACACTGAGTGGAACTTTGTGATGGAAAGTATGAGAAATGGATGGATGAATGGGAAGGGGGGATAAGCAAATAAATATAAGGTAGGAGAAGAGGTTACCGGTGATATATGAAAAGCGAGAATGAGACCAAAATGAGAAATATTTCACGTACAATTGGGGAAAAAGGCGGGTCCTTATGCAGAAAGTGACCACTGAGCTAAGGCAGGTCTTGTGAGTAGGAAAATGTGAGTGCCCTCCCAGGCAGAGAGTACAATAAAAGTGACTATTCAACAATCTTACCAGAACCTACACCATCCAATAGTTACTTTGGAAGTCAACACTTTGAAAGCCTACACATTGCTTCAGTAATAACCAACCTCTGAATACTTTTGAAACGGTCTCCAGCCTCTACCCATGTAAGCGCTGTACTTCAGGTGGCTTTTCTTGCTTTCTTCTAAACCCAAATCTGGACTCATAGCTTCATTTCCTGCCTTACCATTCCTTCAAAGGTTGAATTGCCCATGATTCACATATACAATCAAGTATGTGCAGAATCTTTCGAATGAAGTGAGTGAAATTACAAACTCAGAATTGCCACCACTGGGGACAATAAAAGTGTCACTTCAGGCTTGGGGCCCGTAGCTCAGTGAGTAGGGTGCTGGCCATATACACCAATGCTGGCAGGTTCGAAGCTGGCCCAGGCATGCTAAACAACAATGACAACTGCAACCAAAAAAATAGCTGGGCATTGTGGTGGGTGCCTGTAGTCCCAGATACTTGGGAGGCTGAGGCAAGAGAATTACTTAAGCCCAAGAGTTTGAGGTTGCTGTGAGCTGTGAGCAGTGTGTACACAGCACTGTACCGAGGGCAACGTAGTGAGACTCTGTCTCAAAAATAAAAGTGTCACTTCATCACAGTCACCACTTCATGGTGAACAAGCACTGCCTTGTCCCAGGTGGGGGAAGCAAAAGCACTTCATACTGACTGTTAAACCCTGTGCACCTTATCTAACTTTGCAGAGCTCCAATCTCCTCTTTTGCAAAATGACATTAACAACAATTGCATCTAAGACCATTGTCAATATCAAATAAGATAAATATTAGGTTAAACCATATTACATTGCCATTTCCTAGGTAAAAGGTCGGCAATTTTATGTAATTCAATGTAATAAAATAGTGATGAGAATATGGCAAATGTTCAGTTTACATTCAGAATAAATCTTTGTTGTGTTTGAATGATAAATACTAGTTTAAATTTCAACTATGCAATCTAGTAGCTGTTATAGATAAGTCATTTACTATTCTAATGACAGTTTCTTCATCTGTAAAATACAGTTGATAATATTTGCCTTTTAAGGTAGCTATGACAATAAAAAGAAATTCAAATTATCCATTACAAAGAAAGTACTTGGCAAATAGAAGCCTGCATGATTGCAAAAGACCAAGGTCTATAAAAAGACTACAGTATTTCAGAAAAAAAAAAAGGTCAACATTTTTTCAAGAGCAGGTTATAACCATAGGTATTGTGGCCTTATGTTAAAATGTTCTTTATTGAAATCCTACGACTATACACATAATGCTATGGAACTGGTGTGTGGGAGTTGATTTAGTTTGGGCCAAGTGGGGGCCTGAGTGGCTGCTTGCCAGGAGCCGTTAACTCTTACAGGCTCTGGAAAGTCAGTGAATCTGGTTTACACTGTCGGTGTTAATTTAAATAACCAGAATGCTAGCGATATTTACTGTGTTCTTGGCAGTGCAGAAGCTACAAATAGAATTTTTTATTTTTCAAAATAACATTGGTGGCTCGGTGCCCATAGCACAGTGGTTATGGCGCCAGCCACATACATCAAGAGTGGCAGGTTCAAACCTGGCCCAGACCAGCTATACAACTGCAATAACAGCAACAAAAAATAGCTGGGCATGGCGGCGGGCGCCTGTAGTCCCAGCTACTTGGGAGGCTGAGGCAAGAGAATCGCTTAAGCCCAGGAGTTGGAGGTTGCTGTGAGCTGTGTCACCATGGCACTCTACCCAGGGCAACATAGGGAGACTCTGTCTCAAAAAATAAATAAATAAAATAACATTGGTATCATTTCTACTATATTCCTAGCACAAGCCCTCAGTGTTCTATAATGAGGTGTAAGTCTTCCAAATTTTATTATTATAAAGTTCCACAGCTTGTTTTACTATTGATTTGGAAGCAAAGTGTGTTTGCTTAATCAAAATCATTTGTTGAAGGATGTTGCCATGTTTTAGCAGCAAGCTAGATAGACTCTAGCTATCTAGATACATCAAGCATGCAAAGCTAGGGAAGGAATTATAGAAGGATAAATGTCTGCTTTAATGCTGGCCCTTTTCTAGCTAAGTTGACACCTTTATGATGCTGGGATCTTTTTATTGCTGGAATAATTGTTGTACTGCGTGTTCTAAAAGTTCAAAAGGAAAACAATGGAACTTGGTTGGTGGAATCTAGATTTGACGGCTACCAGTCACTTCTGAGTTAAACAAAGGAGGCTGGCCCAGATTGTTCATGGAATTTGTTCTCTCAGAAATCTCAATTTCCTGAAGTGGAGTGAGGTTGTGATTTCTAAGGGAAATAGCTGCACTTCCTTTTCCAAAAATATTCTATTTGCATTAGGCTGCACCCTGCAAGATTTCCACCAGATGGCGATATAGTCGTTTGGCTGATAGAGAATCTCGCTGGTTTCAGACGGTATCTCTAGTAATGTATGTAGAGGTATTGTAAAAATGCATTTTTAAAAAATTTTTTTAAATGCATTTTTTAAACAAAGGAAAAACTCTCATAACCCCATCATTCTACAGCATCCATGTTCCTGTGCATATATTCACTTTTAGTTTTTGTTAATATGCAGATATACATAGCTACATTCATAATGTACATGACATTTTGATCTGTATTTTAAAATTCAACACCACATATATCTTTCCCATGTTTCTACATGACTTTCAAAATTATCTCAGTAGGTAGTATTTATATACTATTTTACTTGCTAAACCTCTCTAGTTTGTTACACATTATACAGTGTGCACTTTTCCACTGTTATAGATAATGCTGCAGTTAATATCTTTGGCTCACAAATTTTGGATTCTTAAGGAGAAGTTTAGGGATGGGATTGTTAGCTCAAAGATATAGCTGTATACTGTTGTTTAACTTTCCAAAGGGATGTCAGATTTATCCTGCCATCTCACTAGTTACACCACCCATGTTTTCATATACTTTTTTTCTTGCTTAACTCCTAAGCTGTCTACCATGATACATTCATCCCATTCGACTAGTATTTGATCCAACCTACTTTTCCACGTTTAATATTGAGTCCTGGGAATACAGTGATGAGGAAATAAAGCCACTGACAAACATAAACCCCTGTCATGACAGGTGCCATGGCTGAAAGGAACATGGGGCTATGTGCCCAACCCTTAATGAGATGTAGGTCCTACAATCCAAGTTTTATGTTCCTATCCCTTTGAGGTCTTGCATATGCTGCTCCCTCTGTCTGGAGGGAGCAAGGGATCTCTCTCCCCAGATCCCTTTGTTTAGTCCCTGAGCAGATTAGAATATAAATTTATTAAGTGGGAGGGGGCAGTATTTATAGAAGAAAGGAATTCAAATGCCCTTCTCCCAAACCTGGAGGATGGGGACTTCCACGTCTGCGCCTGTGTGTGTCTCTGTCTCTGGGTGCCCTTCTTCACCATGCCTTTTATATTTATTTATTTATTTATTTATTTATTTATTTATTTATTTATTTATTTTTTGAGACAGAGTCTCAAGCTGTCACCCTGGGTAGAGTGCTGTAGCATCACAGCTCACAGCAACCCCCAACTCCTGGGCTTAAGTGATTCTCTTGCCTCTGCCTCCCAAGTAGCTGGGACTACAGGCCCCCGCCACAATGCCCGGCTGTTTTTTGGTTGTAGTCGTCATTGTTGTTTGGCAGGCCCAGACCGGGTTCGAACCCACCAGCTCTGATGTATGTGGCTGGCGCTTTAGCCACTTGAGCTACAGGTGCCGAGCCTCACCATGCCTTTTATAAAATAGGACCTTAAAGACTACATGCAAACACAGTAAGGATGCTTGGAATGCTTTACTATTTTTTTATTTTAATTTCTAATGTTGTTAAAATATATGTAGTATATAATATAAAATCTGCCAGTTTAACCATTTTAAATGTAGAGTTCAGTGGCATCAAATATTTCCATTTTGCAGCCATCAGCACTGCCCAGTTCTAGAAATTTTTATCTTCCCCAACTGAAACCCAGTACACACTAAACAACTCCTATTTCCACCTCCCCACAACCCTTGGCAGCCACCATCCTACTTTTTCTATGAGTCTGACTACTTTCGAAACCTCATATAAGTGAAATCATACAGGCCTGTCTTTTTGTGAATGGCTTACTTCACTCAGCATAATGTCCTTAAGATCATCCGTGTTGTGGCATGTGTCAGAACCTCTTTCCTATTTAAGGCTGAATAATATTCCATGGTGTAGCTATACCATATTTTACTTACCCATTGCTTCACTGATGGGTACTTGGGTTGCTGTCGCAAAAGCTGCTGCTGTGAGCAGTGGAGTTCTGTTCAAGTCCCCACTTCAGTTCTTTTGGGTATGTGCCTGGAAGTGGAATTGTTAGATCAGACAGTAATTCTGTGTTTGCCTTACAATGTGCTTTAACTCTACATTTAAAATGGTTAAACTGGCTTGTTGCGATCAGATTGATATTTACAACAGTTGTGTAAGATACGTAAGGATTCTTTTCTTCTCTGGCTCAGAAAAGTGGTTTGCTCAAGATAAGAAGGTAAAGGGAAGAGTATCCTGACTTTAAGAGTATCATTGGCTTTTTTATTAACCATTCACCACTAAGACTGGTTTTTAAATTTTTTTTAGACAGAGTCTCACTGTGTCACCCAGGCTAGAGTGCTGTAGTGTCATAGCTCACAGCAACCTCAAATTCCTGGGTTCAGTTGATTCTCTTGCCTTAGCCTCCCCAGTAGCTGGGACTAAGAGTGGTCTTGATCACATGTTTTATCTTCCAAGGACAATGGAACATAATCTGCTGCCAGATTCCTGCCCCACACCCAGCCCTGATCAATCTATCCAGGTCTGACCAGCTGTGGGTCAATGGCAGAGGACAGTCCATCCACTTCCCACTACAAAGAATAGACGCTGTGTCTACAGCCCCAGCAATGAAGTTTTCTCCTCTTGGTGTCTGTTTCCCTCTTTCTTTCAAGGTGTGTCCTCTGAACCATGAAGATCTGGTGGCTCCTGCTTGCTGTTGGAATTTGCCCTGGGAACATAAACTCACAGGACACATGCAGGCAGGGACACTCTGGCATCCCTGGGAATCCTGGTCACAATGGTCTGCCTGGAAGAGATGGACGAGATGGAGCAAAGGGTGACAAAGGGGATGCAGGTACTCGCATCTGGCTGCTTCAGATGCTTTTCCACTTACCCCTTCACTCCTTTTATCTCATACACGCATTCGTCATCCATGGAGTTTTCTGCCTATCTACTCACACCTCATCCATCCATCTACCATCTGCCCAGCAAACACACATGGAGGGCCTGCTGTATGCCAGGAGCTGGGGCCACCACCGACACACCCTCGCCCTGGGGGGCCTTCTCCTCCCCACTTGTTAGCCACAGGACATTCTCAATAGTCCATGACGTTATAGATCCTTCTGCCCCAGGCACCAGATCCGGGGTGGATCTTTGGCAGCAGAAGGCCAACAGAGAGCTCTGATGGCTGCAGTGCAAGGGGGTTAGTGCTGCATCCTGCTGCGATGTGGGTCATGCAGACTGAGAATACAAAAGTGGGCAATAATCTGAAGCCATACAGCTGCTGCGTAGGTATTTATGACGTATGTTAGACCCTACCCTGGGGTTTGGGTATCTGGGGACAGGACCTAGCCTCTGGGAGAGAGAGTTGCAAAAATCCAGGGAGTGTGAGGGGGTTTCCATTACACTAGCCAATAGATTCCCATGTCTGTGCCTGTGTGAGTCTGTGTGTGTCCTTCTTCACCATGCCTTTTATAAATGATACCTGAGTTGGGTATCATTCTTGAGCCCTGGTCTTGACAGCAGGGACCATACTTAAGACATTTGCCCACACATCTGGAGTCCCAGCTATAGAGAAGCTGAGATAGGAAGAGTGCTTGAGCCCAACAGTTTGAGGCTACATAAGCTATGATTGTACCATTGCACTCCAGCCTAGCCAACAGAGTAAGACCCTGTCTCTTAAAAAAAAAAGAAAATTGCAGAATGATCCATCCAGATGCAAAAAGAAAATATCTACGTACATTTTAAAAGATACATTGGTGTGGCTCGGTGCCTGTGGCTCAAGTGGCTAAGGCACCAGCCACATACACCTGAGCTGGTGGGTTCGAATCCAGCCCGGGCCCGCCAAGATGGCTACAACCAAAAAAAAAAAAAAAAAAAAAGTAGCCGGGTGTTGTGGTGGGTGCCTGTAGTCCCAGCTACTCGGGAGGCAGAGGCAGGAGAATTGCTTGAGCCTAGGAGTTAGAGGTTGCGGTGAGCTGTGATGTCATAGCACTCTATCCAGGGGGACAGCTTGAGGCTCTGTCTCAGAACAAAAAAAAAAAAAAAAAAAGATATATTGGTGTTTCTATCATGTCTCAGATTACAGCATTTGGTGGCTTAATTGTCTACTGAATGGGCTGGATGAAGCTGAGGGTCACCAGGAAGCAACTTTCTTTCTCTTTGACCATCACCCTGCAAACCTGCCCTGTGAGCTCTCTCCTACTGCTGACACCTCCAGCTAACCCATACTATTCTGGTCTTTTTTCTGCCGGGGCTGGGTTTGAACCCACCACCTCCGTTATATGGGGTCAGCGCCCTACTCCTTTGAGCCATAGGCACTGCCTGGAAAGTCTTTCATTTTCTTTTTTTGTTTTTTTTTGAGATGGAGCCTCAAGCTCTCGCCCTGGGTAGACTGCCATGGTATCACAGCTCACAACAACCTCCAACTCCTGGGCTCAAGCGAGTCTCCTGCTTCAGCCTCCCAAGTAGCTGGGAAACACTGTTCCAGTGTTGATTAGACCTGTGTAATTTCCAGGTAGCAAAAAGTCCAGTCCAAGTTCTAGTAAAACCTCAGTCTTAATAAAATTAAGTGTTCTACCCTTCCCCTGGAACCACAGTGGTGTGTCTGTTTTATTTCTAAACAAATGGGGCTTGAAATTTTTAAATTTTTATTATAAAATATTTTATATACACAAAAGAAGATAAACAGATGATAGATAAAAAATAAAGAGGACTAAGACAAGCACTCACATGTCCAATACCAAATTTCTGTACTTCTTTCCTGTGGAATCTCTTTCTTCCTTAATGGTATCCTTTCTTTCAAGTTTGACATATTTCTCAGAAGCATACATGCCATCTATATATTTTCTATGTAGTTCATATACACTATGTATAAGAAATGTTATTTTGTAGTAGCATATTCAATCGTATTGTTCACACTAAAAATTCACTTTATCTTTACCTCATTCTCTTAAAATGTATCCTTTTTTTGTTTTTTGTAGAGACAGAGTCTCACTTTATTGCTCTGAGTAGAGTGCCATGGCGTCACACAGCTCACAGCAACCTCCAACTCCTGGGCTTAGGCGATTCTCTTACCTCAGCCTCCCGAGTAACTGGGACTACAGGCGCCCGCCACAACATCGGGCTATTTTTCTGTTTTGCCGTTTGGCCGAGGCCGGATTTGAACCCGCCACCTTTGGTATATGGGGCATGCGCCTTACTCGCTGAGCCACAGGCGCCACCCTTAAAATGTATTCTTACGTGTTTTATAATAAACACATTTTTCATATGCCACCTGTACCAAATTCAGAAACCCGTACACATTCGTCAACTAGGGTCCACGCTCACACTTCCCCACTTGAGGCTGCATGACCGTGACCGTTTGCAGGCTGCTGTGTTAGAGCAGGAAGAACTGAGGAAGCAATCAGGGAAACTGAACAGGAGAAAGAAGAGGACACTTCCGGAATGGGCCAGGGAAGGGTGCGGGGAGGGGGTAGATGTGGGGGTGATGCTCTCAGAGTTCCCGCAGTACCTGGGGCCCCTTAGAGACCAGCCCTTATGCTGTCTGGATCACGATCTGCTGTGTCAGTCCTCTCTCGGGACCAGCAGGCTGGCCCAGCCCTCCTATCACCCCAGAGCCAGGTCAGTGAGGCTGCAGGATGGGGTTCTCTGCTGCTCTGGGAAAGGCCAGAGTGGGTGACTCGTGACCTAGTGAGCTCTTCTACTACCATGGCCAGAGTCACATCTGATCTGCTGAGGTCGAGCACCCCAAGTCAGCCTGTACCCCACACGAGCACTTGCACGAGGTCTGCAGAACCTCACTCCCCTGATGTCCCAGTGGTGGCTCCACATCTCAAATAGTGTCAGCAAACCATGGTCAGTTGTGGTTTAGTAGGAAGTCAGCAGCCCTTGTCTTCACTCTCCGTGTGAGCGATGGGAAGGCGACAATGTGAAAACCACCAGCTCTCCGTCCCGGGCTCCCTTCCCAAGCCCAGGAGGGAGAATGTCAGAGGTTGTGCTGATTTCAGCCCTTGCCTGTTTTCTTCTTTTCCACCCAGGAGAACCAGGGCATCCTGGCAGCCCAGGGAAGGATGGCATGCGTGGAGAGAAAGGACAACGAGGTTAGACGTTACCTTGCTCTAATCTGAGCTGTCAAGGATTATTTGACAATAACTATTACGTGCTTCCTACAGACAAGTTCTTTAGGAGGTGCTGAGCATGTTCCAGAGATACAGGCAGCAGGTTCCTGCTCTCCGGAAGCAGGGATTGACAAACTTTTCCTGTAAAGGGCTGCTAGTAAATACATTTGGTTTTGTAGGCTATATGGTCCCTCTCACTTGCCCAGCTCTGCCACTGTCATGAAAAGTAGCCCTAGGTGTCCCCTGAGTAAGTGTGGCTGTGTTTCAGGGAGGCTGTATGCAACTCCTGAAGTTTGAATGTTGTATGAGTTCCACGTGCCATGGAATATATGTGACCATTCTGCTTGCTGGTGACACAGAAGTAGTGGGAGGCTGGCTCTGCTGCGTCCTGCTTCCTGTGTGAGTGCTGAGGGGTGAGCCTGGATTGTCACTCAGTGCAGCTGGGGAACCGCATGGGGAGGTGCTGCCTGAGGGGGAAGGAGGACCCCGCAGCCCACAGGGAGGTAGGGGGTGGGAACACAAATGCCTGTCACGCTCCTTTGTATCGTGCTCTGCATGTCTGACTCACTTAACCCAGTGGCTCTGTACTGCAGCTGATAGGATTATCCCAGGGAGCAGAGGTGGGCAGGCCCGTGTGCAGAAGTGGCGGAGACAGGACCGGGTCGGCATTTAACCTCAGACCCCGCCCCACAAATGCTGCTTGCCAGTGTGCGTGGAAGGAGCCAGGGGCACCTCTGTAGTGACAGCCCCGCAATCTCACCAGCAGGGTGGGCAGGCCTGGGCTGGACTGGGCAGCAGAGTGATGAGCGCCACCCTGAAGGCTGGACTTTGTGTCCTCTCCCCTGAGGAGGTGTTTATGAGGCGCCACATGACCAAGGTTGGGTGTCAAGTAATCGGCCTTCTGTGGTTCTTCCCTGCTCTCAAGAGTGTTTTCTCTCAAAGATGAGCTGGTAAAGAGTCATAATTTCTTATGTGAGCCTTGGCACAAATTTGGTAGACAGGAGTTAACTAAATTGGGGTGGGGACTGTAAATTGAGAGTCAATGAACGCTACACCCTGAGCATTCCTTCAGCCTGTGAGCTGCTTTGCATTTCAGCAACTCTGTGCTCAAAAAATAGAAAAACCAAAGTTGTTCCTAAAGGAAAGTTTCACAAACCACCTGTTTGCTCTTTCTCTATTAGGAGCAGATGGAAATGTTGAAGCAAAAGGCATCAAAGGCGATCAAGGCTCAAAAGGACCCCCAGGAAAACATGGGCCGAAGGGCTTGGTTGGTCCCATAGGAGAGAAGGGTGTCCAAGGAGAGACTGGTTCTCCTGGGGAGAAGGGAGATAAAGGGGAGGTGGGTCCACCTGGTCCGGAGGGCCTGAGGGGCAACACTGGGCCTTTGGGCCCAACTGGCTTACCTGGCCCTGTGGGTCCCATGGGAAAGCCTGGTCTCAAGGGAGAGGCTGGACCTGTGGGGCCCCAGGGTGAGCCAGGAGTCCGGGGAATACGAGGCTGGAAAGGGGATCGAGGAGAAAAAGGGAAAATTGGTGAGACTCCAGTCTTGCCCCAAAGTGCTTTCACAGTGGGGCTCACAGTGCTGAGCAAGTTTCCTTCTTCGGATGTACCCATCAAATTCGATAAGATCCTCTATAATGAATTCAACCATTTCGACATAGCAAAGGGGAAGTTCGTGTGCCACATTGCCGGAGTCTATTACTTCACCTACCACATCACTGTCTTCTCCAGGAATATCCAGGTATCTTTGGTCAAAAACGGGGTGAAAATACTGCACACTAAGGATGGTTATATGAGCTCCGAGGACCAGGCCTCTGGTGGTGTTGTCCTGAAGCTGAAGCTTGGGGACGAGGTGTGGATGCAGGTGTCGGGAGGAGAGAGGTTCAACGGCTTGTTCGCAGATGAGGACGATGACACAACCTTCACAGGCTTCCTGCTGTTCAGCAGCTAATGGATGATGGAGAAACATAGATCTGCCCTTGGTGAGAAGTCCTTTGAGGATTTTACTATGTTAATTCCTCCAGTTATTGCAAAAGGTGAAAATAGGAAAAGTTATTCCTAAGACGGTTTCTGTGTAACTTACTATCTTTTCAAGAGTGAATTGTAAAATAGTTGCATTGTTTATTATAATGCATTTCATAGTTCCCATCATTTGAACAATGCTTTGCATGTATGTTTCTTGTAGAAAGAGTGTTTTGATGTCATTTTAATGCTCTAAGGGGCCATATTAGATTTATTGCCCATCTATGTTTAGGAGGACATTAGGGAGAAAGAAAAGGAAAATGTTTTTTCCATTTAGTGCCTAATAAGAGCTTGAAGCCGCTGACACTGTAACAATCTACAAAGCTGTAGACACTTTCTTAATCTTCTAATTTAGGTTTTAATTGCCATTCAAAACAACAAATAACGTTTGGTAACAATTTACCAGACTTGAATCTGGAATCTGTCTGCATTTTCAAGGTTTGTCATGACAAAAGTACGCAAACTGAGTGGCTTTAAACAACAGAATTTTACTCCCTTATACCTCTAGAGACTGGAAGTTAGAGAGCAACATGTTGTCAGGGCCATGCTCTCTCTGAGGCTTCTAAAGGGTGGTCCTTCCTGGACACTGCCAGCTCCTGGTCCCCTGTGGCTTCCCTTGGCTTACGGCTGCATCACTGTGATTTCTGCTTCCATCTTCACCTGGTCATTTTCCTTCTGCATCTGCCAGTGTACAGATTTCCCTCTTTTTACAAGGATACCAATCATGTTGGTTTAGGGCCAGCCCTAATCCAGTATCATCCATTTTGACCTGATTATATCTGCAAATATTCTATTTTCAAATAAGGTCACATTTACAGGTATCATGGGCTAGAACTTCAACTTATGATTTGGGGAAGATAATTCAACCCATAACTGTCGCCCTCTGGCCTCCCAAAGTTGATTTCCTTCCATGGGCAAAACACATTTACCCCATCCCAATGGCCCCAAATATTGTAATCATTTCAGCATCAAGTCTAAGTCCCAAATCTCATTCAACTCTCATCATCTCAAAGTCCCAAGACCCATCATCTAAGTCAATGTTTTTCAACCTTTTTTATCTCACCAATAGTTTAATTTCCATGGCACACTTAAATTGTATTGATCAAAAAAAAAAAAAAAAAAGAATATACATTACTGTGCTTTGAACTTCTTTCAAAAATAATTTAATTAATGATCTTTAAAAATTCTCCCAGCGCACCAGTGTGCCACGGCACACCGGTTGAAAAATTACTGATCTAAGTCATTTAAATCAGTTATAGGCGAGACTTACGGTGTAATTCAACCTGTGACAAAATCCTGTCTTCTCTTTGAAACCAAACAAGTTATCTTCTTCCAAAATACGATTGTAGGCCAGGTGTGGAACAGACAGTTCCATCTGAAAAGCGAGAAATAGAAAAGGAAAACAGAGACCTGTCAGGTCCCAGGCACGTCTAAAACCCAGCAAGGGAGACATTCCATTATATTTCTTTCGCTATTTACCTTCTAAAACTTTTAAATGAGTTATGCAAAGGAAAAAACAGTTCTGGACAGAGACAACTGTCAATGGAACAGAAGCCCAAACTCTGTGAAATAATTTGAAGAGGTTTATTCAGAGCTGAATTTGAGGACCATGGCCCAGCACCGCACCCAAGAAGCCTTGAGCACGTGGTCTCGCCATGATTGGGTTACAGTTTGGTTTTATACATTTCAGGGAGACAGGAATTACCGGCAAAGTCATAAATCAATGCGTGGAAGGAATACGTTGGTTTTGCCTGAAAAGGCAGGACACTCCACCAAGTCACAGGTGGGTTTAGGGGTTCTTTTGTTGACAACTAGTTGAAAGAGTGAGGTTTTGTCTAAAAAACTAGCAGTGGGTAGAAGGGAATGCTGGAGATAAGAGTCTATAAATTAGGGACAAGCCACCAAATTTCCCTTGTGTAAACTGAAGACCTGCAGGTTTGTCTTGTAGTCTTAGGTTTCTTAATGAGATGTCTCTAAGAAGGGAGGGGAATGAAAGGAGTGTCTGACCTCCTTTCTCATGGCTGGCAACTTAGTTTTAGGGTCTCCCCTTGGCCAAGAGGGGGGTCCATTCAGTAGGCCAGTGGTGGGGGGAGCTTTACACATGTAGGATAGGGATGGATTTGCTAAGAGAGTAGGTTAAAAGGGAACCTCTTCCTTTCAGGCCCATAGGGGGCACTTCTTGTCTGGACAGGTACCATCTATTTCCCCTTCTTCTGCTAAAAGCATCCTAACGTCCACTCTCAGGCCAAGTCTTTCAGATGGGGTGGGGTCTGCACTCTGGGGTGGATATGGGATTCAGACCAGGCATATCATAATAGCACCTGCTTATGTGACTTTTTCAAGATGGCACTTGATCCACTCAGAACCCGTGAGATGCAGTCTGCCACCATGGTGGACCTGTTGGGAAAAGGCATGCTTTTTCCTCTTGAAGTTAGAACTGGAGGGTAAAGGCCTGGAGAGGCTGGCAGCCATCCTGTCTATAGAGCCTCGGAATAGAGGTGAGGTAAACAGACCTGGGGATCACCCAGCCCCGATGCCCCTAAATCCAGCTGCACCTCAAGACACAGCTATTCTGGGCTATTCTTTGTTCGCTTAGACCAGTCTGATGCACGGTTGTTCTTACTACTATTTTCATCTGAAAGAATCTTACGTGGCCCATGACACAGGGGCTTTAGGATTATAGTGGAAGAAGCCCTACTCTAAGAATTGAAGTATATGGGTTCTTGTTTCAGCCAAAGGAATTTGAATTGGGTGAGTTACCCAGCGTTCCTATGCCCCCATCTCCTGTCGCACAATAGTGGCTGAGCTAAGTAATTCTGTGTGGTTCCCAAATCTCTAAAATTTTGCAACTAAGTACACATGCTTAAGTTAATTTGATACACTTTTTTATGCTAAAAATTCAAAGCATATGTATTCGTAAAATTTGCCCGAGCAAATAAAGACTACTGGTATCCTCTGAGTTTAAAAGAGTCAAGAGTTATTCTTGCCATAATTTTCTAGTTTTTCGTAATATTTTACCACAAAGGCTGGCTCCCAAAATGTTGCCATTTGGCTGGGTGATGTTTCAGATGGATTCTATTTCTTTTTTTTCCTGTGGGTTACAGTGCCCCTGGAGTCACAGCTCACAGTAACCTCAAACTCCTGGGCTTGAGCAATCCTCTCGCGTAGCTGGGACTATAGGCACTAGCCACTATCCAGCTAGTTTTTCTATTTTTGGTAGAGGCAGGGTCTTGCTCTTGCTCAGGCTGGTGTCAAACTCCCTCGCTCAAGCTATCCACCTACTTCATTAGATGGATTCTTTACCTGACACCTGCATACCAAATGGTGATAGTTTATTATTCACATATATATTGATCATCACTCACCTTGTGGGGCTTGTGTTAGTTTCTAATCCCTGGAATAACACTTGTGGGCAACCGATGGAGAAGCACAAAGACTCAGGCTCAGTATGCATTTAAGTTACAGCATTTTCTAAACCACTATCTGGGATGTGTGGTCTGGCCAAATGTGCCTCTTGAAGTGGAATTGTCCCCAAAGACACAGGATTTATCGTCATTCTATCCATACATCAACCAAGTTAACCCAGACTTGGTTCCCCCAGGAAAGGGGGATTTTTCTGATTATCACTATAAGCAGGCATCACTGCTATAGATACAATATTTAAAAATAACTTGGTCATCATGGAAAATGTTGGAAATCTACAGAAATAGAAATAATGTCTGTTTATAAGTATTTATTTGCTTTCTGTAGCTTATATTTCCTGTGGAACACAGCCAGGGGGGTAAAGCAAGTGAGGCCCATGGGGTACAAAATTTATGGAGGCATCACTCTCAGGCCTGAACCCCAGAGAGAGGGAGCCCCCCTGAAATTTGCACCCTGCCTCTTGCCCTGCACTCACAGAATGACTGACCAATTCCATTTATTGAGCCACAGTGCCCTTGTTTGACTTTTCTGAATTGAAGCAATCCAGTTGGTTCTTGAAAACTCCCAGGGGAATATATGTGCCGACTCCCTTCTTTAAGGAACAACACTATATAGGCTGTGACAGGCACAATAAAAACACACACACAATTTATGACTAGGATGTAGGAAACAAGTTTTCGTAAAATTCTTTCTGTAGGGTAAATATAGAAGACGAGATAAAACACATCTTAAAGGACTTCAAAAGATAAAGTTGGCTGGAGGAGAGTGTCTAATCTGCCATTTTTCATTGGCTGTCTGAATCTGGAATGCAGTTTATTTTTTGTTTGTTTTTTGAGCCGGAGTCTCACTTTGTTCCCCTCAGCAGTGCCGTGGCATCATAGCTCATAGCAACCTCAAGCTCTTGGGCTCAAGTGATTCTCTTGCCTCGGCCTCCCAAGTAGCTGGGACTACAGGTGCCCACCACAATGCCTGGCTATTTTTAGAGATAGAATCTCGCTCTTGCTCAGGCTGGTCCTGAACTCCTGAGTGCAAGCACCCACCTCAGCCTCCCAGAGTGCTAGGATTACAGGCATGAGCCACTGCGCCTGGCTGGAATTTAGTTTTTAAGCAGTCTGATTATGCCAGGCTCTCTGAGCCACATGGGGGTGTGGCTCTCCTATATCCTGAGCACCAGTTGTCCTCCACTGAGAGAGTTTCTGTGTGTAAATGTTTGCATTGTGCAAAGTTACTATATACAATTTGCTCTAGCTAAAGCGAGTTTCTCAGAACTGAAGCTCCTTGTTACAAAAAGATGATAAAATAAGCATGTGCGTGAAATATATGGAAGAGTTTTTCTTTCCCACATGACCCATTGGCCATCTCTTTGTGAAGGCCTGCTTGCTATGCAGGTGCTAGGTCTGCAGTGAGGGGTGGCTGTGGTGAGGAAACATGGGTCTTCTAAGAGGCCATCAGCAACAGTAACCCACATGGAGTCAGGGACTTGGGGGTTTTAAATAACTTTAAATCCTTGATTTTTTAAAAAGAGTAGAAAATGAAATCACAAGTTACCAAGTGCAATGCAATATAGAATGCATAGTTAAGTTTTAAAGAATTAGCTCGGCGCCTGTGGCTCAACGGGCTAAAGCGCCAGCCATGTACACCTGAGCTGGCGGGTTCGAATTCACCCTGGCCCGCCAAACAACAATGACAGCTGCAACCAAAAAATAGCTGGGCATTGTGGCGGGCGCCTGCAGTCCCAGCTACTTGGGAGGCAGAGGCAGGAGACTCGCTTGAGCCCAGGGATTGGAGGTTGCTGTGAGCTGTGATGCCACGGCACTCTATCCAGGGTGACAGCTTGAGGCTCTGTCTCAAAAAAAAAAAAAAAAAAGTTTTAAAGAATTATATAGGAAAATTGTTTCACTTGTGTTAACTAAGTTAACCTCATCATCTCCATTGGGCTTTTTCCCCCTAGCAGGCTAAAGTGAAAAAGAAAACCTACATTTTTTTTTTTGTTCCTTTTATTTTTAGTTGACACGGAATAATTGTACATAACATATGAGATATGGAGTGACATTTTGATACATCTGTATAACATGTAATGATCAAATCAGTGTATCTGACAGATAATTAGCATATCTGTCACCTCAAACATTTATCATCTCTACATGTTGGGAATATTTCAAGTCCTCTCTTCTAGCTAATTTTGAAATATGTAATACATTGGTGAACATGTACACCATGGAATATTATGCAGCCTTAAAGAAAGATGGAGACTTTACCTCTTCCATGTTTACATGGATGGAGCTGGAACATATTCTTCTTAGCAAAGTATCTCAAGAATGGAAGAAAGTATCCAATGTATTCAGTCTT
>CAUYRH010134532.1:0-17512 GCA_963574655.1 Perodicticus potto
GCATATCAGATATTTACATTATGATTCATAACAGTAGCAAAATTACAGTTATGAAGTAGCAATGAAAATAATTTTATGGTTGGGGGTCACCACAACATGAGGAACTGTATTAAAGGGTCACAGCATTAGGAGGTATTAGGAAGGTTGAGAACCACTGCCCCAGCAGAAGAGCTCTCGTGGCCCCTGGAAGGCTTCATACTTAGAACAATCAGAAACACATGAGGAGAAAGGGAGGGGGCCAGATTACAAAGGAATCAGTAAGCACAACCCCTACCACGGGCTGTGTGTGGAAGCTCAACCATGCACAGTGAGCTGGCGTGTGCTCTGCCAAGTCCAGGTGGCCCTCCAGACCGTGCCCAGGACCAGGGAGTCATCTGGTATCCAACAGATGCAATGCCAGCCCTCCTAGAGCTCACAGTCTAGCAGGGAGAGACATCAAACGAAATAAATACAACTGTACAGCATGTTAGAGCCGGCAAGTGCGATGGAGAAAAGAGGGAGCAAATAGAACAAGATGAAGAAAGAGTCACACGTCACGCCAAGGTCAAATGTTGCCAGCAATGTTCCAAATGGACTAATGGTTTAAATGGTCAGAAGCAGAAAAATCTAACGGGCAGAAATGGCAAGAAAGCGGGCCCTATGTGTGAGGACCAAGAGGGAAGGGTGGGAAGGGACAGGACAGGGAAGAAGAGTTGGTAGGACCTGGTGACTGAGTGGACAAGGACAAACGAGGAGGACGGCTCACAAGTGGCATTCTGTATGCCAGGGTCGCAGACGGGGCGGCTGCGACCAGAGACCGGCTTCAGGAGAAAGAAGCCTGACTCACAGGGAAAAGAGATCAGGGGTCTGGGTTCCGATCCCAAGCCAAGGTCCCCAAGAAAGTGTGGCACATTACGTAAGGGTGATGGCTTCAAATGACTATTCACATGCATTGTCAATCTAAAGCTATCCCATCTTAGGACGAAGTCCACCCAGAAACAGTGAATCTAAAGACCGCAGAGAGGGCGCCTCAGTGGACTATCGACAGGGAGAGGGTGGTGGGCCAGGAGGCACTCGGAAATTAAACAGTGCCGATGGCAGAAGGGACAAAAGAATCTTCCTTTGAGTAACAGGAAAAGAAAGAAGGAAAGGGAAAGATGGTTGCAGAGGGGAGTCTGGGCTGGTGTAGAGGCCTGCAGTGTAGCAGGTAGAAACCAGAGCCAGCCTCCCATGAAGTGGTCTGGGGTCCCCAGGGTTACAGAGGGAACACCACACAGGGCCTTTGAGGAAGGAACCCCTGAGGGGAACAGGATGAGGTTCGGGGAGGGTCAGCAGAAACCACTCAGGCTCCAGCAGAGAAAGGACACATCACTAGTGCCCTGTGCTTCTGGATCCCAGGAAGGGCAAGGGGAGCTGACTCAGGACTGAGCCCCCAGGGATGACTGAAGGCCAGGACCAAGTGCCCGGGGTAGCAGTTGGGAATCACCCCTGACCCAGTGCTCCAGAGAGCCTGGGAGCACCAGCCTCTGGCAGCTGGCACCACCCTCCCCGACAGGGACCCAGAGAGCATCCGGGCAGCAGTGCAGGCTGCGGGGAGCCTGGCTGGGTGGAACCCCGCACACTAATGCTCGGCACCACCAGGACTACGAAGTCACTTTCCTTTATTGATATCCAACTTGTCCTTTACAAAATACTGGACAGGGAATGGAATTTGACATTTAAAACAGCTGTTCTCTAAAATCATGAAAATGACATTTTCACACTTGAACCCAAGTGCAGTAGAGTCACTGTCCTCAGACAGAGCTCCAGCTGGACCTGTTCAGCCCTTAACCCCTCTGGTGGCTGCTCTGCCTCGTATAACACTGAAACAAAAGGTCTAGGGAAATAAACAGCAAGAAACAGACTGCCAGGGAGCACGAAGGAAAGGGAAGCTCACACGCAAGACAAGCACCAACTCCACTGCTCTCCGAGTACGTGAGCACAGCGGCGATGAAATTTCTTACAAACCTTTGTAATATAAACAGGAAGACCCTTGCAATACAAGTGGCCTGCGTGACTCCCTTGGTAAGCAAGCAGGGGGTGAGGGGCATCTTTTCTGACACTGGTCAGTTATATTTTGCCGTCCTCTCTTGAGGAAGTCCTTTCTCCGACAGCCTAGGAGGACGGACACGGCCAGCTCTGTCTGAGAGCACAAGCCTGTTCGTCAAAAACCCTCTGCAAAGAGTGAAGTCTGTTCTGTGGAGTCAGGCAACGTTCAGGATCTGGTCTGCACAGCTTATAAACAGGAAGCAAATGAACCGTGTACTTTATAAAGGACAGTGATTAGTAGAAACAGATGAAGAACCTCAGACATTATCGATGCAACCTCAGCAGCCAGTCTGCTTGACAAGCTGGAGGGTCTGAGCAGAGGGGCCCAGTGCCCTCTCCCGCTGGCCCCAGGCTTGCCACACAGGGAGGCTGGGAGCCATTCCCCACCTTCAGCACTTGAAATCAGCCTTGCAGAACAGAGCAGGTTCAACGTCCCCCTTGAAACCAGAGGTTTTCTCCTGTGATCCCCTCATCCTCTCACCACATGACGGCACCCAATCTCCTGTGCTTCCCATTCCCCTCTGAGGGTTGCTCTGCCATGGCATTTTTGTTGTTGGTAAAATGGCAGATCCTTGATGATTTTCCCATTAAAATGATTTCACAGAAAGGTTAACCTGTTTCAGAAAGCAGGGCCACTGGACTGTGTGCCTCACCAGTCAGTCATGCTGTTCTTCTCACTAAGACCCTTCAAATCACCTCTGATCCTAAGCCCCAACTGCAACTGGTGAAAAGCAAATGAGGGGGCTGCCATGTTTGCCCAAGAAACCTGAAAACCCTCCCTCATCTGCCAACAACTGTTATCTTGGCCCCAGGAGACTCAGCTAAACAAAGGCTGAGAAGGGCTGAGGCTCCTGGACTTTAAACACGGGGTCTTCAAAATAGGAAGATGAATGATCCAATTTTAACTGTTAACTCTGGGCATCTTAGTCAAAATAGCTAAGACAAATAAACTTTGAAAATGCTATGCATAGAAAAAAGGACACTATCTGATGCATTCGTCGAGGGGAGGGTGATTCAGCCCCGTTTAATATCTGCTCAATTATCAACCCCACCCCCATGCACTCAACTCTTCAGCCAGCTCCTCCTACCGCCCACTGGAGTCCTGCCGTGTTTTGGCCTGTCCACACCCCTGCCAACATCCCCAACCTTGGGGAGCGTCCTAGCTGCTCTGCCTGCCCCAGACTAGTAACTCCCTTGAGGTCTCGTCTCCCTGCACACCCTATGAGGGCCTGGAGAGGGTGGGCAGACCCACTGGTACACCAGGCTAAGGCTCCTGGAGAGGAAACGGCTGCTGTCCCAGCACGGGGAAGCCTGTACCCTGGTTCAGTAGGGCCCTGACCACACGGAAGGCACTCAACCGACACGCAGCCACAGAGCCTTCTCTGGGAACAGGCCGTGTTTCATTAGGGGATGTGACAGTAATTCTGTGTGGCTTCTGGTCAAAAGATCACATTACCCACCTTCATGGACTGCGGCCTCAGCATGACCCTCTGCTGCCCATCTCCCCCCAGACGCCCCACTCCACAGTGGCAGGGAATGTAGGTGGACTTGCTCTCAAAGGCTGCAGGGGGTGTGATCCCAGCAATTGTGCTGAATGAATGAAAGGGAGAACATCTATTTTCCCTGTTGGCCAATAGCAGGTGTCTCCCATGTTACATCCACTGTACCCAGCAAAGGGCCACATGGCAGGAACATAACCCAGACGCACCGCGCTGAGCCAGACAAGACAGCTTCGGGCCCTCTGCCCTTCCTGTCTGCCCAGAGTGTGGTGAGGCACAGGATGCTGCTCACCCTGAAGACAAAGACACCAGTAGTGCTAAACTGCTATGGGAACCCAAAGGCAGGCTCATGAGCTGATGAGCAGCTAGAACCACGGTGACACAGGTGCTCGAGATAGAGAAAGATCTGCCTGGTTTGGCCAGAGCAGGAAGGCAGAGAAAAAAATCCCTCAGCTCTGCCTTGTCACAGAGATGAGACCAGAGCTCCCACGCAGGGTGGGGGTGAGGTAGGGGAGTCTGTGTTGTTTTTAGTTTTGAATGGCACCCTGGGTACTAGATTTTTGGATGTCAGTCCCTAGTTGCAATTTTTTAAGGGCATTTGATTCTTTCTATAAAAAATAACTCATAGATGGCTCAGCGCCTGTGGCTCAAGCGGCTAAGGCGCCAGCCACATACACCTGAGCTGGAGGATTCGAATCCAGCCTGCCCGCCAAACAACAATGATGACTGCAACCAAAAAATGGCCGGGTGCTGTGGCAGGCACCTGCAGTCCCAGCTACTTGGGAGGCGGAGGCAGGAGACTGGCTTGAGCCCAGGAATTGGAGGTTGCTGTGAGCTGTGATGCTACGGCACTCTATCCAGGGTGACGGCTTGAGGCTCTGTCTCAAAAAAAAAAAAAAAAAAAAACTCATAGATTTTCTTTGTGACCCTAGAATTCTCTCAACTTGCTTGACAAAGGAACAGTATGTCTATAGTTAATAATCATTGTGAAAACAAGGGGTACAATAGGAAACAGGTAACATGTGCCAAATAACCAGGGGCCTGGTCCAGTTTTACATTAGTTCCACCATTAAAAATGTCCACATACTGACTCGGCGCCTGTAGCACAGTGGTTACAGCGCCAGACACATACACTGAGGGTGCCAGTTTGAACCTGGCCTGGGCCAGCTAAACAACAATGACAACTGCAACAAAAATTAGCCGGGCGTTTTGGCAGGTGCCAGGAGTCCCAGCTACTTGGGAAGCTGAGGCAAGAGAATCGCTTAAGCCCAAGAGTTTAGAGTTTACTGTGAGCTGTTACTCCATGGCACTCTACCGAGGGAGACGTAGTGAGACTCTGTCTCCAAAAAAAAAAAAAATCCACATACTAAAACCTTAAGGGGCCCAGACACACTACCCTGCCATCCCCGCTAACCTCTATCTCTTATGTCTCCAGCCGACCAGAAGGAGGGAAAGGGAACAAGAGAATCTTCTCAAACTTGTAGCAGAGAGAAAGAATAAATAATAAAAATAATTTGTTGAGTGGCGCCTGTGGCTCAAAGGAGTAGGGCACCGGCCCCATATACCGGAGGTGGCAGGTTCAAACCCGGCCCTGGCCAAAAACTGCAAAAAAAAATAATAATAATAATAATAATAATTTGTTTTGGCAAATAAACTTTGGAGAATTATAATATTTTTAGGTAATATCCAATGGCAAGATTTATAATATTTCATACTGAAAGACATAGAAAATACAGCTCTTCTCAAGAGAGTCACTAAAAGTAAAAAGTATATCCCCCTCCCCACCCGCCAAAAAAGTATGTCCTGACTCCTCATTTCACAAGTTCCAGCCTTGACAGCAGGTGCAGGATGCACGGGACAGGTGGAAAGCTAGCAAATGGCTCTGAGGGAATGTTATAACAAGACCAAGAGTTCTCCAGGTTTTAAGACTTTACCTCATGTTTAAGGAAACTTAGGACAGAGGCCCGGTAAGATCAGAAGATGTTCAGCAACAGGAGCAAAGACAGGCAGGGTCCCTGCCTTGAACAGTTCAGCGATTTCCTTGCAAATACCGTCACTGACAGAGAAAAAGAGGGAAGAGAAGGAGAAATGAGGGTAAACACAAAGGGCAGGACGGGGACAAGCCCAGGTGCCGGCAGCCCAAAATGTGTTTGTTCCTTTTGAAAATACAGATCGAAACTACATCAATATTCTCGACATATAATTTATAAATGCATATTTCAACTTGTAAGGGAAATTCCAGGTCCTTCTGAAGCAAATGAACACTATAAATTTATTTCAGGCACTTTCCAGTTAACAACCCACATTATTATGAACATCCCATCTTCTAACCAAGCAAACTTCCAGCACCATGCATGATTCCTCTAACGACCAGGCTCAGTTCCAGTTCCCACCTCTCTGTTAATCAGCACTTCCCAAACCTGCCCTGTCAGGGAATCTGAGAGCCACCAAGTGCTTCTTAGGAAAGCAGCAGGGAGGGGAGGAAGATGAGGGGACAGGGAGAAACTGCAGGAACCCAGTACCTGAAGCAGAAAATCACTCCTGTGTGTAAAATTTATTTTCTCTGGATGTGGGTCTGTTACTTAGGAAGGGGACAAAAGGAAACACAGCCAAATGCATTTGTAGCAGACGCTGAAGATGAGCGGACACTTCTTGTGTTGAGAGAGGCGAGGAAGCCTTGTGCCACCCCAGCCCCAGGAGCCCAGGTCCTGACCTGAGCCAATGCACGCTCCACCAGCCCGCAAGGCCCTCCCAGATGCTGGAAGGGGCCTGTGTTTCCCAGCACATGTGGCATAGCAACTACGTGGTAAGCAGCAAGCTTCCACTGTGAGAGCCCAAGACTCTCTCACTGAGAGAGAGCTGCTGAGATGGGCTCCAAAGACCTTCCAGTGTGAGAGCCCAAGTCGTGCTAAGCTGAACCTCAAAGCCGCACAGAGGAGCATGTCAGAGATAGCGGCAAGCCAGCCTGGCCCAGGCTTAGGAGCACCACCACGCTGAGGGCAAACAGGGAGGTCAGGGTTGCTCAGGGTGACTGGGTGGGCAGTAACCAGGGAGGGCTTGAGGGCACAAATCACCTTCTACTCCTCAGCCCGGTAATGGGTAAAAGCAGCTCTCCAATCCTTCTCTGGACATACATACACTCACACGCACATGCACCATGTAAGCACAGAAGGGACCATGGACACTGCCTACAGTTACGGAGCATGTCCCTGTGAGGGGAAAGCAATGTCATTACCACAGCTAAGAATTCATTCAAAGAATCAAAGATCTCCTAGCTCGTTCATATTTTCATGTCTCTGGAGAGAAAATTGTAAATAAGATTCTTCCACAGATCACCTGGCTTTGCAAAGAGAAAGAGATGGTTTTGCGACTTTGTCATTTAGAACAGCTTGCAAAGTATAACTGAAAACATACAACTGCCCTGTGACCTACACCCCCAGGCCTAGGCATTTACTGAAGAGAAATGAAAATACACGCCCACACATACACTGGGCGGCCTTACTCCCAACAGGCAACAATCAGAAATAACCCAAATGCACACCTACGGGAGAGTGTATGAGTGATTCTACGTTCATACCATGAAGATGCTACTAAACAACAAAAATGAAACCAAGCTACGGACATGTGCAAAGTTGGGGATGAACCTCACAACATGCTGAGTGCAGACGCCCGACGAGGAAGGACACACAGCTTGCGGTCACTTTTACAGGGACTGCCCACCGTGATGCAGGCAGACGTGTGTAACTTTGACCTGGAGAAACCGACAGGAAGGGGCGCGGGGAACTTTTCTGAGGGCCAGAATGTTCTCCATTGAAACCCTTAAGACTTACATATTTTACTGCATGTAAAGGGCATCTGAAAATTGCTTTGGAAAAAGTTTGTAGGACGGAATATGAAAAGTGGATATTCTAATTCTAACAGATTTAAAGAGGCACGAAATACACAGAACTGACATCACAGCAGTCCCCTGTACACCGCCAAGTCTGTGGTTTCTACTGAATCATGGTGAGCAGCACTGTGACTCTGGACGATTCCAAGCACCAGTCCCAACCCCAGGACATACTCGACACCTCTGCTGACCACAGAACGAGAGAGACCTGGATCGGGTAAACCAGGAAACCCAGTGACCACGTGACAAACCAATGCACATGCATCAACCAACACCATTCTCACAGCCGTCCTGAGAACCCACTGGATCATGGGGCAAGGCCCTTTCTCCACTGCAGCGGGAGCTCTGGGCAGCGGTTTAGCAGGAGGCACATAAGCCCCCATGCAGAAACCCTCAGGCCCTATCAAGGATGCAAAAAGAGCAGAAAACTCCCCACAACACCAGCTCTTCCCACATCAATCCCAGACTGGACACTGCCCCATCAAACGCTCATGGAGTGACAGAGAAGAGCAGCTGTCAGTGCAGTTAGCCGGGGACGCAGAGTACTCTGCGGCTCCTGGGGCCCCTGCTGGCCTCATGAGCTGACTTTGCCTCAGTGTCAGGGCTTTGACTCCAGGCTCTTTGTCTGCCCTCACAGTGCTGTCCCCACACCGAGACTCCACACCAGTACTGACTTGGTGCAGAAGTCATTTGGAGTTTCCCTGAAATCTTGATATTGCATCATTGGCCTCTCCAGCCCCCACCATTGCTGCTGTCACTTAAGGCCAGGGCCAGGGCCAGGGCAGGAGAGAACCCTTCAAGGTGGCAGAGGCCAGAGGGAGAAACATGCCCATAGCAGCCAGGTTGGGGTGCTGACTGGAGAGGTGGCTGGAGCTGGGGCTTAAACTTGGGCCTGTTTTGTTCCCAGATGGCGGGTCTCAGCAACACTTTAGGAAGCTTGGTCTAGAGGTCGTACAGGGGCTCTGTCAGAACACAGTGGGGTGACAGGTGGAGGCTGCATCCAGGAGAGGGGGAGGACAGCAGCCTGCTCTGCCTTTCCCAACTGACAACAGCAAAGAGGGACCCACTTGCATTTCAGGGAAGGACTACCACCTGTGTTGCCCTGTGTATGTTCCCGACTGTCCCCTACTGAGGCAGACTTGGGCACAGAGAAAGCGGGAAGTTGTGGGCTGGGCGGCCCCGCAGGAGCCTGGGCTCTGGGGAGACCTGCAGGAAAGGTTCCCTGTATTATTAGCTCCTCATGGAGGTCCACTCTGCTCCCGGCTCCGCTCTTTGAGAAGTGTGGTCATAATTCCTATAGATCAGCTATTGTTGTTTCAGAGAATCTAACGTGCCAAAGGCTGTGAGATGCATTAATGTTCATTATTGTCAAGGGGAAAATACTGCCAATAAGTCACAACACAATACTTCCTCTTCGATTGGAATTTTCATCTGATTCTTAATGAAAGTGCTATTATGAACTTGTTCAGGCATGTTTAACAGTCATCATTCATATATATATGTGTGTATATATATATTTATACACATATGTGTATATAAACACATATATACACACATCTCACACACACACACATAAGAAAAAATAAGGGGCAGTAGTTAAGACAGCAGTCCCCAACCTTTCTGACACCAAGGACTTTTTCCATGGACCAGAGGTGGAGGCTGGAGGGACGGTTTTGAGAAGACTTGGCACACTGCATGTCCACCCAGACCATCAGAGAGAGCCTCTTAGAGGGTCCACACGTGGTCTGTGCTCCTAGGAGAATCTAACCCGGAAGCTCATCTGACAGGAGGCGGAGCTCAGGTGGTGACACAAGTGATGCAGAGCGGCTGTCACCACAGATGAAGCTTCCCTGGCTTGTCCACAGACCACCTCCTGCTGTACAGTCTGGTTCCTAACTCGCCACAGACTGGTACCAGGCCACACCTCAGGTTAAGGAATTCTAACACTTCTCTGCTTCATATTCAGAAGCCCACCCTTCTGAGCCCATTTCCTCTCAGAGCCACTGACACTGACCTTTCCACCAGTTGGTCCTGTGCGTGAGTGTGGGCAGCCTTCTCTCTCCTTGAGGCCTGCAGGTTGAAACACTCAGCACTGCCCAGTCTTGCCGTGCACGCGAGCATGTGATGACAGCTAAGAGCAATCAGCCCCACAGTCACACACACTGCAGTTCCAGAGAGGATAATGTAAAGAGTGCTAGCACTGAGAGCTGAGAGGTTCAAGAAAAGAGATAAAAGGGTAAGAATTTTCACCAGAGAACTGAAACTGATAAAGAATCAAATGGAAAAACACAATGGAATCAAGACTTTGGTAGGTCAGCAAACTAAACAGCAGACTGTACCCTGCAGCAAAACAGATCAGTGAGCTATAAAACAGGTCAGTAGAAAATATCCAGTCAGAGAAAGAAATAAACGGGGAACAGAATGTAAGAACCAGACGGGACAAGGTGAGATGTCTAACCTTGTCTGACATGCCTCAGAAGGACAGAAGAGACAGAGTGGGACAGAGCCAGGATGTGAAGTGCTGCTGCTGAGGAACATCGGTCCGTGAGTTCAAGCAATGAGGGTAGATACCAGCAAACCATGGCCAAAAACACCTCAGTGAAATGATGAAAACCGAGTCACCAGACTGGGGCGGGCGAGGTGGCGGGTGCAAAATATCTTCAAAGGACCAACATTAAACTCCCAAAGTTTTAACAGAAAGGAGAGAACCATGAACATGAAGGGAAACGCTAACTTCCTTAAACTGACAAAAACAAAAATGAAATAGAATTCCATACACAGCAAAAGTATATTTCAAAAATGAAACAGTAGTAAATAAAAAACATTTGCAGAGAAACAGAAACTGAATGCATTTGCTGGCAGCCTTACACTGAAAGAAATATTAAAGAATGCTCTTCAGGTTGAAGGAACATGACACCCCCCCACCCACACACACACACACACTAGAAGGAGAGACCCTGGAAGGAATAAAAAGCATTGTAAGGGGTGAACAAGCAGGTAAATCTAAATGAACATCGACCCAACAAAACAGTACCACTGTCCAGGGGGGTCTAAATCCCTGCAGGATGTCGGCCCCCAGCAGTGACAGCACAGCGGACTGAGTAACACCCTGTATGGTTCTCAACTGTCTGAAAAGTGGGGAGGACTGATGGCCACTGGGGTCACCACTAAATAAATACATAACACAGGTAGTCTTTAAAATGTCGCAAACAGAAAGCAAATGGAGTAATTTTGTTAAACCTGCTTGATATAAAAGAAGTTGGCCGGGCCCAGTGGCTCACAGGAGGCCGAAGTGGATGGATCACTTAAACACAGGAATTCGAGACCAGCCTAAGCAAGAGCAACACCTCATCTCCACTAAAAATAGAAAAAGCTAGCCGGGTGTTGTAGTGCACACCTGTAGTCTCAGCTACTCGAGGCTGAGACAGGAGGATCCCTTGAGTCCAGAGTTTGGGGTTGTACTGAACTGGGCTGACACCATGGTATTCAAGCCCCAGCAAGCAAGACTCTTGTCTCAAGACAAAACAAACAAACAAACAAACAAAAAAAACCCAGAATTTTATCAGCTGAATGAATAGAAATATAATTCAAATTAAAACAAAGAACCACAGGTTCAAATTAAAACAAACCCCCAGACCCTCTAGTTTTCAAACCAGAGTTGTGAGAAGAAATAAGAAAAGCACCAAGAGAAATGGGTTAAATGCCTATGGTGAGCTTAACTGTTTCAAGGTTTCTTTGCTGGTAAACTGAGTCAGAGGGAACAGGCCCCCATGCACACCCCTCCCGCCTGCTCCATTCCAGTCGACATAGCTGGTCGCACAGAGAGAGGAACTCGCCGTCCCTGGAACAAACTCCCTGGGGCCCTCTAACCACAGTTGCTGCTCACAGGACAGTAATTAACACCTGCTCCAGACCTGTGGACTGACCAGGTCCCAAACAAAAGCCTCCCCAGCTCACAGCCTCACTGGCCACTGGACAGGGGCAGAAGTAAAACTATACACAAATGTAACACCCCAAAGGCAAGAGGCACCGGTGGCTCCTTCTGCCCCATGGCCCCTTCCTGCTCTAAGTGGCACATGGGGAATGGGTATTTTGATGCCACACTCACCTATATGTGTTGATCTAACCAGCAGGGATTGCTGAACTGACATCTATTCATTCCTAAAACTGATGAATCCATTTCCTTTTGCACCTTGCTATAAAACTCAGCACATGTGGGTATCTTTCATAATAGAAGTTTTAGAAAACTGTGTTGCTCACAAAAAGATGGTGACTTTACATCGTTTGTATTAACCTGGATGGAGTTGACACACATTCTTCTTAGTAAATCATCACAAGAATGGAGAAGCAAGAATCCAACGTACTCAATTCTGATATGAGGACAACTGATGCCAGTACACGGTGGGGGAGTGGAGAGAGGGAAGGAGGGAAGGAGTGGAGGGTCACGGTGTATGACACATCTCTTGGGGGTGGGACACAATTGTAAAAGGGACTTTACCTAACAAATGCAAGCAGTGTAACCTGGCTCTTTGTACACTCAATGAATCCCCAATAATAAAAAATTTTTTGAAAACTGTGTTGCTTCAACGTTTGAAATCCTTTGGAGGAAGGAAGAAAAGAGTCCTCTGATAACATCCTTGGATTTGATTGGAATTTGGCTAAGATTTTTGTTTACAGGGCCTCACTCTGAGTGGGCACAATCCCTGAGTATGTCCACAGATGGCAGAAGAAAAGAAGCGTCCAGTCCGCCTCAGTGGTGAGGCGCACAGAAGACCTTCAGGGCAAAGCAGACGCCACCTCAGAGCAGAGAAGAGACGCATCCCACCTGCTGCAGGGTGCTCCTATCTTCTGTGGGCCCCAGACATGCTCCTGGACGTTACAAGGGCCCAGCTCCTCTGCTGCCTACACACTCTGACCTGGACAGGAGCTCCCCTGAGAGACAGGCCAGGTGGCGGAGACCACGGCTCTTTGAAACCCAGAGACTCCTAATGAGAACCCAAAAGGATCATATGGAATAATATTTACAGAGTTTATGTATCAATATATTCAACCTTCACCTCTTAACAATAGTTTTATGAAACAAACCCATGAAGTCAAAGACTATTTTAAGAATTACATGGTATCATGAGGTTCTCCACAGACACCACATATATCATCTGCAAAGGAAACAAGTCTTGACGCTCAGCTGGGCACGGTTTCTCACATCTGTCATCCCAGCACTTTGGGAAGTTGAGGCAGAAAGACAGCTTGAAGCCAGTTCAAGACCAGCCTAGGCAATATGTGAGACCCCATCTCCACAAAAAGCACAAAACTTAGCTGGACGCACGCCTGCAGTCCAAGCTACTCCAGAGGCTGAGTCAGGAGGATTGTTTGAGGCCGGGAGTTGGAGGTTCATGCAACCTCACTCCAGTCTGGGCAACAGATGTGAGATCCTGTCTCTAAAGACAAAAGAACCACCCAAATAAAAACTGGGCAAAGGGCTTAAACAGATATTTCTTCAAAGAAGATATACGAATGATCAATAAGCACTTAAAAAGATGCTTGAGGTCATTAGTCATTAGGAAAATGCAAATCAAAACCACAATGAGATTCCATTTCATACCCACTGGGAAGGCCATAATAATAATAATTTTAAAAAACAGAAAATGGCAAGTGTTGGCAAGGGTAAAGAGAGATTAGAGCTCTCATACATCACTAGTAGGAAGGGAAAAATGGTCCAGCCACAGGGGAAAACAGATTGGGAAAGCCAAAAGGTAAATGGTGGGTTGTCCTGTGACCCAGCAACTCCGTTCCTGGGTACACACTTGAGAGAACAGAGAACCTGTCTGCACAAAGTCATGTGCGTAAACACTCACAGCAGTGTTACTCATGACAGCCAGAAATGGGGACAGCCTAAAGGTCCGTCAACAGGTGAAAGATTATAAGTGTTTTATGTCTGAGCAATGGGACAGTATTCAGCTATAAAAATGACTGGGTCCCTGACACGTGCGGTAGCAGAGGTGAGTCTCGGAAACAGGGAGCCAGACCTAGAGGCCACACACTATGGTTCCACGCTATGGTGTGGCGCCCAGAACAGGGAAGGCCCTAGACAGAGCACAGGTTACTGCTGCCGGCTCCGGTGGGAGATAATGAAGGGTGACTGCTGATGGGAACAGGGCTTCTTTCTGGGGCAATCAAGATATTCTGGAATTAAGACAGTGGTGATAGTTGTAGAAAAATGCGAATATTCTAAAACCACTGAATTGTACCCTTTAAAATGGTGAATTTTATTTTATGAGAATTTTATGTCATTTTAAAAAAAAAATCTCAGGTCAGGCATGGTGGCTCTCACCTGTAATCCTAGCACTCCTGGAGGCCCACACGGGTGGACTGCTTGAGCTCAGGAGTTCAAGACCAGCCTGAGAAGAGGGAGACCCTGTCTCTACTAAAAAGAGAAAAAACAGCCAGGCACTATGGCAGGCACCTGTAGCGCCAGCTACTCGTGAGGCTGAGGCAGGAGGATCACTGGAGCCCAAGAGTTTGACAAAGTGAGACTGTCTCAAAAAAAAAAAAAAAATCTCCATTATGCATCACTCCAAAAGTAAATCCTTGACATCTCAGAAGCTGCCCAGCAGCCTTTATAAACCCCCAAGTTCACGGCTACTCGGACACATAGTTTTCTCTTGCACAATGAAATTGAGTACCACAGACACTCTTAACATGACCTGCCACAGTTATCCCCCAGATCAGCACTTTCCACTGGGCTGGAACGTTAACCTCACAACTCCCCGCATGGCATATGGTGAGCACATGGCGAGCTCCTCGTCGCCATCTCCAAATTTAGCTTTCCATCCTTATGTGGCACAGCTCCACTTTCTGACTTAGCAGCACTTCCACCCCTCGCCTGGCACCTGCCTGTCCCTCCAGCCGTCTCTCATCACTCTGTATCACAGCCCGGAGTGACTCGGGGAAACCCACGCCGCCCACGAGAGCTGCGAACCTGACAGCTGGCCTTCAGTTTTAGTCCTCAGACTGACAGTGTGGGGTCCTTGCTTGCAAGTTTTCACACACACACACACACACACACACACACAGCAACTCCCTGGTTAAAAGAACAGGATGACAAGAGATGTATCCTGGAGAGACTTGTTAAGGACAGAGTTAAGCCCTTATTTCTCTCTAAAGTTATTATATTTAGTACTCTGAGCAGGTAAATTAGTCGAGGAGAGCTAGGAATGGAGTTTCCAGGAAGGAGAAGGGCTAGATGGCAGGCAGTCATGGGCAGAATGTTCTGGGACTGGCTGTAGACGTAGCTATGGGTAGCCTCTAGTGTGGACAGAATCTGCTGACCAGCCACTACGGCCCCCTTCCCACCAGGCAAATACTTTGCCATTTTACCCTCCCCTTTACATTTGTAAATCTTTTGTCAAAGTTACATTTCTAGGAAGTGGCGGAGTCAAACTCAAGCAAGTCCTGTCCTCCCCTGCCAGGGCAATGGTAGGAAAGAGGTGCCCCTTTCCCGGGGTGCCCTTCCACCCAGCGTGGGAGGCAAACCTGCCACGGAGGCAAGGACAGAATGGCCAGTCACTGGCCTGGTGGGGGAAGCGGAAGACACCAAGACACCGACAGCACCACCCTCCCTGTGCAGCGAGTGCTCAAACTTTCTGGTGAATCCCTTCCAGCTGCCTCGGAGAGTGAGAGTCCAACCCAGGGGTGGCAAGTACGTGGCACTTCCCAGGACAAACAATTCTAGTGGGCTGAAATCCCTAAAGTGTTCTGTTTACAAGACAGGCTATTCATCCTCCAGACAGGTTGCAAAACGATACTTTTCCCTCTTCTTTTTAAAATGCATTCAATTTGCTTTAAAAGGAATTTATAGGTCATGTCACTAAGGTGCTCTGAGTGACAGCATGAGGCAACAGCACTTTTATGCTCTCTGGGGGAGTTAGAAAAATCCTGGTATAAACTGGTTTTCAAAATCTAAGCTCCATTTCCAGAAGGCTGTTTCCAACACCATGGCCTTTGGGGACAGAGCAAGGCAGGAAGTGCGTGGGCAGGGCTGACTAAGAGCGTAAGTCAGAATCCTCACTGCACACTGTACAAGGAAAAGCTGTCGGCAAGAAATGATAAAAAGAAGGGAGACGATAAGTATGGAAACATCACTGGGGCCAAAGCAAAATATAAATTAAATGGCACAGGTAAATTCTTAGCTTTCTAGGCAGTAAGGAGTTAAGTGACACTGTGAAAGCCCATAGCAGTTAACCCAAGACAACTAGAAGATGCCAGAAGCTGCCCTCTACACTGACATGCAGATTTCTTTTTTTTTTGAGACAGAGTTTCACTATGTGGCCCTTGGTAGAGTGCCATGGCATCACAGCTTACAGCAACCTCAAAGTCTTGGGCTTATGTGATTCTCTTGCCTCAGCCTCCCAAGTAGCTGAGACTAAAGGCGTCCGCCACAATACCCAGCTATTTTTTGTTGCAGTTGTCATTGTTGTTTAGCTGGCTGGGACTGGGTTTGAACCCACCAGCCTCAGTGTATGAGGCTGGCGCTATAACCACTGTGCTACGGGCACCGAGCCTGATGTGCAAAATTAATGAGAGTGTCCCAGACCACGTACTGAATTATGGGAGCTGGGAGCTGTGCATCAGCAGTCCTGCTTGTGGCTATGAGTCCTCGTTGGCAGACTGCCACAAAAACACAAAGTGGGCAAGCCCCATCTCCAGACCCATCTGGAAGGGAAGCCAGGTTAGCGAGGGCACGAAGAGGGAAAGCCAGCCAGCAGGGGAAATGGCAGGCTGGGGATGGATGGTGACACGATAATGGCATCAGGGTGGCATGCCAGAGGATGGTGCCAGTCAAAATTATAGGGCCACAGCTGAACTGCACCATCTGATGTCATCATGTGAAAGTACCATTCAGGGCTCACTGCAGAGTGACAGCCCACACGGGTCTGTTCCACAACCCTCGGCAGCACTTCCCCGGCAGGACACCATCCAAAAGTGACTCAGCTTCATCCCTGATTATCTTCATCTGACTCTAAAAATCCGAAGAAAAGGTGGAACACAGTTAACGGCATCCCTGTGCAAAATTCATCCAAACACTGAGGTATGAGGCAGAGGGGCTGAGGCTGCAAGCAGCCCGGTCAGCCTGGGGGAAAGAGCAGCAAGGAGCAGGAACAAGCGCCCTCTCCAGAGCCCACCCACCACCTGACTGGGACAGCTCCTACCCTAACAAGTAGCAGCTTGAGAGTTTAGTTTTGAGCATTTCACGTTTTGTCACAAGTGACCACCAGATTGTCCCTCAGAGGTATAGAGTCAGGCAACAGTCCTAGTTCAGGGAGGGGAGACTTAAATTCCAGTTACCCTAAGTAGAAACCCCTATGAAACACAGAGTCACACATAAAAGGTTAACTTCTACAAACAAAACCTGTGCCTGAAAGCCAAATGTCCAACACAGAAACAAATCGTGGGCCCCGGGCCTCCTCAGCCTCTTGACCCCAGTTCTGTCCCATAGGAAGGTGACTTCCAGCGTCAGCTCATTCTAAGCAGCTCACAAGGGTGCGCACATCGCTGTGTCAGTACCAGACTCACAAGGGTACGCACAGTGCTGTCCTCAATACCAGACTCACATGGGTACGCACAGTGCTGTCTCAGTACCAGTCTCACAAGGGTACGCACAGTGCTGTCTCAGTACCAGTCTCACAAGGGCACGCACAGTGCTGTCATCAGTACCAGACTCACAAGGGTACGCACAGTGCTGTCCTCAGTACCAGACTCACAAGGGTGTGCAAAGTGCTGTCCTCAGTACCAGTCTCACATGGGTACGCACAGTGCTGTCTCAGTACCAGACTCACAAGGGCACGCACAGTGCTGTCATCAGTACCAGACTCACAAGGGTACGCACAGTGCTGTCATCAGTACCAGACTCACAAGGGTGTGCAAAGTGCTGTCCTCAGTGCCAGTCTCACATGGGTACACACAGTGCTGTCTCAGTACCAGACTCACAAGGGCACGCACAGTGCTGTCTCAGTACCAGTCTCACAAGGGTACGCACAGTGCTGTCCTCAGTACCAGA